>DWLS01000012.1:0-65489 GCA_018246255.1 Pachliopta kotzebuea | reverse complement strand
TTCACCTACTGGTTAGTGATAAGCTTGTTAAGATGGTATACACAACACCACATCGCACTGGTCGTTATGAGA
The DNA here is from genome assembly GCA_018246255.1 of Pachliopta kotzebuea. Taxonomy (NCBI): domain Eukaryota; kingdom Metazoa; phylum Arthropoda; class Insecta; order Lepidoptera; family Papilionidae; genus Pachliopta; species Pachliopta kotzebuea. The sequence goes on along the minus strand of DWLS01000012.1, from coordinate 65,417 downwards.
ATCTTGTTACCACATTAATTTCACTACCTTACAGCATCCGTAAAATCGGGACATAGAAATGTTTGACGGCAGAAATAGGAGTTACGATAGTACCTTCATCAAATGCCCTCATCATAATTAAGATCCATCTTCAAAATGAAGTTGGGTCAGTTGGAGAAACCTATGTCGATCCTGTGCAATTATTTTCAGTACAGCAGTATCAAAACGTGCCAACATTTTTCTGTTTTCCAGCTTTTATATGAGAATGAAGTCTATTTAGCTTTGAAACTAACATCCAACTGATGCTGTAAGAGTCGTAAATATCGAAGTACTCCTTTTATTATATAGAATCATTTGAAGGTGACAACTAAAACGTGTTGCTTTATGCATTTCTAGCTGGAAACTGGCAATTACTCGATCGTAAAATTCTACAATTTCATCTTGAAATAGTTCTGGCATTTAAATTTCCTTCCTAACGAACTCGTGATGTGGACTGTGCAATACATTTTAATGACGAAATAGCAAATGCATCTGTAAAAGATGACAGATTGTAGAAAAAAAATGCTTTAAGAAGTCTCTGTTAATTAGATGAAAATTTTAATGATGTTAATATTTTTTGGCAGAACTTGTCAGACTTTTTTACCAATAAGTCTCTATTGCCAGAGACTGTGTATGTAGGTGTCGCCGCAATTCCTATTTCTACCGCCAAATAGTTATGTGCAAACACTATTGTGTTCCGGTTTGAATGGTGCTATATGTTAATAAAATTACTGGGGTAATGAGACTTAAGAATTAATGTGTCTAGGCGACAAGCACAATGTGGTGCTGTGTATACCATCTTAACTAGCGCCGCGCTGTTATCGGCAAGTGTATCACTTACGATCAGGTGACTGCCTTGCTCCTCTCGAAGCATCGTAGAATATAAAAAAAACTTTCGATAAGGTCGCGGCGCTGCCTTGTAAGATCAAGGACTTTGGAAGAATCTGACACATCATATTTAACAGTTTGGCTAGTGAAATTGTTTCTTAACATGCCTTCAAATAGTAATTGTATGATAATGTATTAACAGGTTTTATCCAATCCTCTATAAATTTAAAAAAATAGGTTTTTGCCCTCGCTGTTAACTTATGACAACTAAACTAATCTCATCGGTTTTACTAAGTACAGGTTTTAAATTAGAAATTAAAGGTAAGTTTAAAAACATTGTTAAGCGGATATCATATTGCAATATTTGATTGGTTTAACCTAAAATTTAACAATAACGATCTCGATGATTTTGTAACAATAACTTAAGCTACATGGCACACTTCCCAGTTTGAGAGTCGCACCGTTTCAAATATTCATTCCGCTCCAACTTATTACGTAATGTGAGGCGGCCAAGTTAGACAGTTTGCAAGTTAAATGCGTTATAGTTTACAACTTGGGTTAATTTTTAATATATTGAACTTAAGTCATACTATTATTATAAGTTCGAGTATTTTTTCTGTTATAGTTTTTTATAGTTACTCAAAGAGTAAAATAAGTCAATCAAATTATCTCGACAATGTATGCATATAATAACATACAAGTTAGTATGTCGATAAAATCATACGCCAGTGTTTCATTTATCTTAGAATATTGGAGGAACCGGAGGTCAGAAACAGAGTTGTCAACAAAGTAAGTGTTGTGATATATAAGGTATGAGCTAGCCATTTAGAGAAATTTGCGGTTTCTACATTAACAAAAACGAAGCTGTTCATATTTAGATAGAGCCTGTCTATCCATCTCCACATACATCCGTAAATAGATATTCCATTAACGTTTGATTTCATAGAATTGTATCGCACAAAAGCTAAAGACCTCTTGTACCATGTAAGATAACACGCGCCACAAGTAAACAGAAAAACTTCTAACTTTAACCAGAACGCTGTAGTACCGAAACCGCTTTGTGCTTCGGCGACTCAGTCTCAACTATTGTGTTGAAGGAAAATATACTTTACTGCTATTGCATCAAAATTTAATATCCAACGTCTGTATAATTCTATACATAAATTGTATAATCACGGCGTGTAGGCAAACATCGAAACCCCGAACGTTTTGTTTGAATAATTATTATTACTGTTAAATTTTCCCTAACAATGGTTGTTAGGGAATGGAAAATTCTTGTTCAATGTGGATGCGAAAGCGTGGAGCGCGTGCGGGATGTGGGTGGACGAAGGCGGGGTGGGGTAATGAAGCTATTTGATTGGGTAAAAATTAATTTGAATGTAAATTTATTTGATTCGGTTGACCTTGGATGGAGAAGGGCGCAGAGGAACGTGGAGAACGGATCAACGTAAATTGGAGTACCTACGCAGCGATTAGATGATTTAGAGCGGAGTGGAACCTTGGATGAAATATATATCCAGACCAAATATCTCCATGCTGTTCTTAAAAACTAAGATATTTTTTTATATGCGACAAGGCAAGTCATGCGTTCAGCTGATGTTAAGTGATACGCTTGCCCATAACAACGCGATGCTAATTAAGACTATATACATCATCACATTGCGCTCGACGCCTTACGACATTGGATGTTTTGAGACTTTCGTTACCCCAGTAATTTCTCTAGCATAAAACATCCTTCAAAATGGAACACAGTAATGTTTACACATTACTATTTAGGGTCAGAAACAGGAACTGCGCTGATACCTACCTAGACGATCTCCGGCTATGGAGACCGAAAACCAGAAAGTTATTTAATTAAGAACGTTATTGCGGTTACATTAAGTTTTTATAGTACATTTATAAGAAATTTTATTTGTACATTCAACTGTCGTACACCTTTTCCCGTCGTTTATAATGAACCGATCAAAAAAAAAATGAACAAATCTAACCATTGTCTTTCCGAGTCCTCCAAACGTCCGCGCCCGACCTCACGTTATATATTCGTTAAAAGGCAAACGTTTTAGGAACGTTATACAGCGCAGTTATTTTTTGACTTCAGTAAGTTAATGATTGTTATACCTATACTTAGCAAAGAAAACCAATACTTTGAAATAGGATTTCGATAACTGTCACTTGAAAGATCGTATTTAAAATAAACTTTTTGAAGAATTAACGTCGTTTAAATCATGACTGGATATTCTTAAGAATTGGTAATACTTTTGACAGCCTTTTGCCTTAAGTTATTATTGAAGAAACATAATAAATCAAAGATACATTTTGAATAAAAAAAAAACAACAAAAATGTACTTATATATAATACATGATAATAAAATGTAAAGTTCTTTTTGAAATTAGTTTTAACCAACGGTTTTCTGTCCGTTCAAGTCTTTCGTTCTAAAACCAAAGAGTCTACTTATTTCGCCAAGCAGTAGTGTGCAAATATTACTGGTAACAAGTTTGAGGATCGCTGTAGCCAGTTAGATTACATAAGTAATGAAGTGAATCTTCTAGCGATGCATACAATATAGTATTTTGTACACAAGAGACTATAATAAAGCGTTTCATTTACCATCCATTGGAAACCTGATTTAAGTCCTAACAGGACTTATGCACCAGCAAACAAACAATACACGAACTGCACTTATCATGTATAATTTATTTCACTACATAAAAGAATACATTTTTAATTTGCATTCGCACAGGCCTACATAGCATTTCAACTGTCGCAGACTCGGTTAATTCGGTTATTTTTCAGACATGTTAAATAAAAAATAAAAAATTGAAAAAGACATGTAAATGTCAGTGTTATTGTAAATATGAGTCTTAAGGCAGTAAACTTACGTTTAGATATCGTTGGCGCGATATCTAATTCATCATCGGCCGGCGCGCAACGACCTTCCGCGAAGCTGCAGTGTTTGCAGTGTGCAGTGTGTGCAATATTCTGTAACAAAGATAAATGAAATATGAAAAGATTTTGAGAAGAAAAATTTTACTTAATAATACATATATTAAATAAATAGCTTAAGAGGTAACGTGGGTAAAATTCTCATATATGAATTCTTACTTCTTATAAGCCACATGGGCTTTTTTATGTTGATAACCACACGATTTGATACATGTCTTAAAGCACGTGATATTAGTTGGTGTTAGACTAACTGCAGGTAAATTGAACAATTCATTGGTGCAGGTACCAGATACCCGGTACTTTAGGAGTGGAAGGCAGGCATTTAACCTACTAGGGTATCACGTCTTAACATAAGGGGGTTATTTATAAGTAAGTTCATCGGAAATGTAGACGTTCACTTGATGGTAAATTATACGCTTGCCCATAACCACGTACCGCTGGTTATGATGGTATACATAATACCCACGTCGCTGTGAGACTTGACATGTTAAATCTCGTTATCCTAATAATTTCACTAGCTACAGCGTTCTACAAACCGGTACAAAGTAATGTTTGCACAGTACTGTTTGTCGGCTGCAAAAGGAGCTGCGGTGGTGTCTCCCTAGACGGTCTGTAGTAACAGAGACCTACTACCAGTAAACATTAACTTTATCACAACTTAACACTATGACATCTAGTACATTAAATATAAATATATATATATTAAGGCTCTTTATCATCATTGGTCATTGTATGAGTCATTAAAATAATATATAATAATATGTATTATATTAATGATCTTTTTGTTAACTGATAATAATAAACTGATTACAGATTTAACTTGATGCTTTGAGACGTAAAATAGTAAGTGTAATAACCGCATAAATGTATACATAAATAAGTATATATCAAATGTAATCAGAATACGGTTACTGTACGGTAACCCACGATCCCCGACTACAACATCTGTTAACAATTCTATATATTTATAGGCAGTAATTTAACTTTTTATAATTAATTCCAAAATAATAAAAAACTTTAAGTTAAAAAACTAATAATGTAACGATTTAAGTATTTAAAGTTCTGTCATTCAAACAAAGAAAAGACACGGATTGATCGGAAAGTTTCCAGAACTTTCTACTTAAGTGAAAACTTCGGATGGAAATAAAGGAAGTTGATAAGTAATTTGTATCGTATATTTTTTTTGAGGGATAAGGGAACTTAAACGGACTTTTTCTACAAAGTTATATAACTTAGTATATACAGCTTAATTTTCTTGAGTTTGATGAAAGTCTTTAACAAGAGGAGGAAGCAGCAATAATGTAAATGCTGATTACAACGATCGCGCAGTAATACACCTAAATTGCTATCGAATTACCTGTAACTAAATTAATAGGGCATAAAACTAAATTAATACGATATACGGTCATGGAATTTATTGGAACATAAAATTTTAATTAGGAGGGTAATGCAAAAGGGCTTGCGGTCATTATGATTATATAATGTTATAGTACCTAATATTTACTATATTTACACTACGGGTTCGGTTCTCGTGTGGAGCTGATCTCATATCGTAGTCAAGGAGAATGAAAATAGTACTGGATTCGTTAGAAAATAATTGTGAGCATATAAAAGATTTATTTAATGGTTTTACTATTGCTAAACACCGTCTAGGTAAGTACCGCCGCAGCGCCTATTGCATCAGACAAATAGTACTGTGAAAACATTACTATGTTCCGGTTTGAATGGTGATGTCGACTAGTGAAATTACTGAAGTAAGGAGACTTACAACTTATATCTCAAGGCGACAAGTGCAATGTGGTGCTATGTATACCGTTTTAACTGGCGTCCCATTGTTATGGATAAGCTTATCACTTACCGCCAAGTGAACATCTTTCTTGTTTTGTTGCCTTATGAAATAAAAAAATTAACAGCGTTTAATTAGTGAAAATACTAATGACACTTAATATTTGGTATCTCAAAGCGCAATATGTTACAGTATTTATTATCCGAACTTCATATTATTGTAAGCATATTTACAATATGTATTAGAATTGTGTATGTCATAAAACAGGTATGTGTGGCATTCTTTTGAGGCACTGTACTGCCGTGATATAATGATGATGATGGTATAAAACAAAATATTCAAAATTTATACTGTTAACGGTTACTAAAACTTAACTTTAATTAGAACTAAATATAAATAGAAAAAAAAGGTGAACTATTGTAACTACTAAAGATAGAAAAATGCCCCATGTCATCCCCAACATGCAAACGAGCAAAAAAGTTATTCCGGAGCAGCTGCTATATGAAATCTGCAAATAATTCCGAATTCGGTAAGTCAATCTATATATCCAACAACTAATTGATATTCCAATTAAAATCAATAGGATAAAAAATATACACATCTTTTCTTTTATATGATTTGTATAGGTGGAGCTCTGTCGATGAACAAAGGAGCAGGCAAACTGTTTAGACGTTGAAAGCAGCACCGAGATCTGCTCCGTATACAAAAGCCCTTTGAAACCTCGCTCCTAGAAACCCAAAAGGCCGTTTAGCCATTCAGCCCTTAAACATAGACATGAAAAACGCAGACATATGCTGCTTTTCTTTTCTATTTTTTTTTCGCCGTAAATATTTCGTAGATTCCTCTGCGAACACGTCCGGTTGCTACCTGCCGCTGCCGTCGTTATTATTTTTTCTCCGCCCAAGGCTAAGTCCGTATAATGGAGCCGGCCGTCACCGAACGTGCCTCTGATATTTTGGACCGGGATAACGCCTCATAAAATAGTAGGTTAGGCTTTGAATTTTTTTTTACGTTCATTCGAAACGGTTATTTTGGGTAACGTATTATTTGGTATATTAAAAGGGAAACCAGATCCTCAGACGCGATTCAAGTAGAACGAAAGTAAACGTCAAGTATAGCATTCATGTTGTTTGTCACTTTTTAAAATAGTACTTATTACTGACGATATATTTGGATCACTGCAGTTCTAATTCTGTCGCTAAACAGTAGTATAAAATCATTTCTGTGTTCCACTTCGAAAGCCTTGTTAGTCAGTAAAGATACTTTTTTTATTTCATGCTAACTTATATGCATGCTTATACTAACGTGTTGCTGATTAAGATAGTTTATACAGCGCAATATCGCTCACGTAGACCTAAGGTATTGTCTCGTTACCCCAGTAATTTTACTTACTTACAGCACCCTTCAAACCGGAACACAGTAACGTTTGTCGGCTGCAATACGAAACTGTGGTGGTACCTACCTACACGGAGGGCAATAAAAACCTACCATATTATACTTATAATATTAGTTATAATAATTCTTGTTTGTTTTTTAAATAAACTACAGGATTTTTCCAGAATTAATATTGAAAATTAGTCTTTCAGAATATTAAGAAAGTTGTTTACACATAATATCTATTTCCGACAAGGTTATGTATCTTCCATTGTTCATGATAATAATAAACCATTGACAGAATCTTCGTGTTATATATCAATGAAGGCCGTCGCCTACTCTACTTCGGGAGATTTCCCAAAAAACCTGGATACAGTACAACAAATAAAGGTTATTAAGTTAATGAAGAATATTATCAGAATAAATTCACGTACTCATGAATTTGTTTATTTTCTGATTAAAGCAATTACTAAATATACGTAGTCCCCATTTCGAAACGAGGTCAGACTAATATCTTTCATTGAAGATTGATAATAAAATATCACTCAACACTTAACTCATCATCAGCACATAAACGTCCACAGCTGGACATAGATTTCTCCCAAAGATATCCACTCCGACCGGACGTGTGCTGTCTGCATCCAAGCGGTGTCCCACGACCTTTACCAGATTGTCGGTCTACCTAGTTGGGGAAATATTTATCCCACTGATGGTAAGTCTACTGCCGGAGAATATCTAGGTAAACACAGCAACTATAACTGCTGTTAAGGAATATTATGTTGCGATTTGAAGAATGTTGCAGCTAGTGAATTTACTAGGGCAACGAGACAACACCATACAACTTAAGACTACGAGCGCATTGCGGTGCTGTGTATACTATCTAAATGAGCACCACGTTGTTATGGGCAGGGGACGCGTATCACTTATCATCAGGTGAAAGCGTACGGATTGGCGTAAAAAAAATTAAAATCTATATAAAAAAAATAATAATCGAGAGGAGTAAGACAAACACATTAAACATACGAACATATAATGGGGTGGGATGTTTGACAAGGGTCCGATTTTATTTGCACTGGCCACCTGACCACCGCTACATTACACGGACCCGCCGGCGCACCCGACATTTGTAGCTTAATTAAGCGATCCCGTCGTATATGATATATATCTAAACAATATTGGCGCTGGAATTCAGTGATGATTAACTGGAATTGTAATATGCTGCCTAAAAGGCACAGACTATATCAAACAAATCGATAGAAAAAAAAAACTTACAATGGACTTATGTAGAGTAGACGTTCATTTGGTTGAGATGATGGTGATGAATTTAATACAACGAGCATCCTTAATACGTGAAGAGGCATAATAAGAAGACTTTTTAAAATGTTGATTTTATTTGAGCCCAAACTTCTTTTATCGTAGTGAGACTAAAGCTTTATCATCATAACAGCCTGCGGCAGTCCACTATTGACCCTAGGCCTCTCCCAAGGAAACTCAATTCAATCTCCAGCTTATGCTTCCTTTATATATACAATAAATCTTTATGATTCATTCTGTACAAGGTTCTTCAAAGAAAAAAATCTATAAATACTATAACGAAGAAAGGTTTACCCATTGGAGGGTTATTAAAAGTCAATTAGAGAGAGAGAGCCAATTACTTTATGATTATTAATAGATTATAGACATCATGATATAAATAATTTTTATATTTTTATGTACCCTTGCCTTAACTTTATGGGAACTTGATTTTTTTTTAGTAAAGGAGATTTTTTTACGCGTTTCCCCGCATAGTTCGACAGGGAATTTTACTATCTCTTATTCTTTACTTTACTATTACTTCCTTCTATTTTTCTTCTTATGCTTGTTGTATTTTTGCCTTCCTATTTCTTTTATATTTCTTCGTTTTTTAGTAAAGGTGTGTGTTCATAAAGAACCTAAGGTTAAGTTAGGTCCAACTAGTGCTTAGAATGGGAGAACGGGAGTGAAAGGAGGAGATGAAACAATTACTAAACATTAAATAATAATTAAAAAGTAGCCTTGGCCCAAACCAACCAAAGGAAAATAGAAAAAACAATGATAACTTTTATCTACAAGCAGTAGTCTATTACCTAGATGCACTCAGAGTAAAGACTTATATTAAACATGAATATATAAAAGGTATGATCATTAATAATCAAAGTATACATAAGTTATAATATTACTTTGTTACATATTGTTGTTAACTTAAACTTTAGGGTTATTAAAAAAATGTTGCAAACATTTCGTCGCCATATTTAAAATAACAACAGGGCCAAAATTGTTTGAAAGGGCGAAGTTTTGCATGGCTTATGTAATTCTACATCCAGCCACCAGTAGATAAGGCTGAACAAACCGGAGGCAGGGGTGAGGGTGAGGGTGAGGGAGAGGTTCCTACTCCGATGTACGTCAACATATACAAACTGTAACTAACTTAAACTCGCTGCCAGGAGCTAATGAATTGATATGGCAGGGGGAAGTTGAAGGGGCAGCGTCCTTAGCTGTTATGGTCGCGGTATTATTGACCAAGTATATTTATTATAATCACTAACAACATGTTTATTTATTTATTTAGACACACCAACAGCAATACATTTAAGTTTAAAATTAACAAGTATATTAAGTACTGATATGTAAGCCAATTAGTTACAGACATGTACAGCAATATCTTATAACACTTTGACAAGTTAAAATAATTTTGCAAACTATGGAGAAAGTAGTTAAGTTTTTAAATCACTGGTTATTTTTTTCATCTTTGATGATAAAGCATTTTGTTTATAAACGAGCGGGACGTTCACTTGATGATGTGACATGCTTGCCCATAACAACGTGGCTCAGGTTAAAATGGTATGCACTGCAGCGCTAAGCCCTTTGAGATATAACATGTCATCTCATTTCACCAGTTTATCACTAGTTACGCTTTACAAATCAAAAAAGTAATATTTACTTACTACAGTACGGTAGAAGAAAGAGCAAAGACCCAGACGGTTTTCAGCAACAGGCCTACCAGAAGAAAGGTATATAAAAATATGTCTTTATCTAAGAAATTATATAATCCAAACAGCGAATATATTATAGTACTTGATATATATTAATGATGATATTTCATCATAATTTACTGCTGGTAGGTTTCTCTTGTCAGAGATCACCTAGGTAAGTACCAGCACAGTTCCTGTTGCAACAGACAAACAGTACTGTGCGAACATTACTGTGTCCTAGTTTAAAAAGAATTGTAAGCTAGTGCAGTTACTGTGGTCACTGGAATTAACACCTAAATTCTGAAGGCGTCGAGCGCAATGTGGTACTGTGTATCTTAACCAGCGGCATGTTATTATGGGCAAGTGTATCACTTACCATCAGCTGAACACGTCTACTCTCTTTGTTATACTAAGTTAATAAAAATTACTTAATTTCATTTATATTTACCAATGTTTGTTTAAAGGAAGAAACAATATACTTTGTAATAAATAAATAATATTAAATGAAGTTATATTTAACGTCTTATCAGAGTTTATTCGATTCGTACGCGGAACCTCGCGCTCCGCAGCACCCTCACTCTAATTGCTTACGGCTTTTTAACTTCGCCGTAAACTTTCGAGAGAGGAATTAATGGATGTCAGGGGTGGAGAGGGGAGATCGTTTGAAACGTAATTAAATTATCAAAGGGGGTAGTACAAATATAAAGCGTATTAAGGAAAAAAGATCAGAAGATTTCGAAGAACAACTCTAACATCAACATTTCAGCTCGCGGAATCCGGATCCGCGAGGTCAGGGTTCGATGAAGCTTTCGCGGTCATAATAGTGGTAGAAAGCGTCAGAAAAAAAATCTAACATAAAATTTTAAAATTATGTAACATGTGATAGTTAAAATCGCATGTTAAACAGAGACTAAAATGACAGGGTAAACTATGTGAAGGGATAGATAATTAGATAACATTAGTATTAAATAAAAAAAGCCCTAAACAGTAATATGTGGACAAAGCAGAAAAAACCTATAGGAAGGTGATATTCAGGAAACGGCTGGTCCGCTTTGGAAAACTTAAGTGAAACATACATGATAATTTCTGAAAAAAAAGGTATACAAAAAAATTATTTTTGTTTCAATACAGAAATAAGCATCCAGAGATTGTAGAGTCAATATTAATATGTTTTATATTTTCAATCCGACCTTCAACTTATATATAACTTAATCCACATGTAATGAATACTATAATTTATGGCAGCGCTTAACTTGAAAGGGCCTAAATTCATTAAGTATGCATGTATACCTGTTAAGTAAATTTACGACACGTCCTAACAAGTTCGCCTTCGCTGTTGCAAGTTTCAGGTTCAATTTTGGCGATACATCGCCGGCGTAAACTTTAATACCGGCTAAACACCTGTTGGAAGTTCACTATTAATTCCGTAAACTGACGCTCTAAGCATGAGAAATAAAATAACTTATTTCTATTATATATTTTAAAGACCTAACTTAACTGCAAGTAAAGTACAAGTATGTAACAGGAGAAAAAACACCTTTGTAAGTAAAAATGTGCGATTTTGTATTGTCAAATAAGGACTAACTGTTAAAATTACACTTAAATGAAATAAAAAGTTTTTACGTATTGAAGGTATTTAATTTTTTATGATGGTAATGAGGTGCAAGACGTTCACGTGATGGTAAGTGATAAGATTAACCGTTATGGTCGTGGCAATTATAGCATGACATACATTATAGCGTTAGTAAAGTTGATATACACATCACCACATTGCGCTCGTCGCTTCAAGATATAAGATGTTAAGTCTCGTTATTCTAGTAATTTTACTAGTTTACAACGCCTTTCAAACCGGAACATGGTAATGTTTACACGGTACTGTATTTTGGCTGCAGTAGGAACTGCGGTGGTACTTTACCTAGACGTTCTCTGGCAACAGAAATCTACTAAATTATACTTATAACATCAATTACAAGATTTTTTTTAAATAAATTACAAGATTCTTCCAGAACTAATATTGCGGTGGTACCTGGACGATATTCGGCAACAGAGACCTATTATTAATAAAAGTCAGTTTAACCCTTGCCCTTAATAAACCCATAATCACTGAAGTACTCACATCTAAATTGGATCAAGTAAATCATATATAATTTATGATTTATTATTAATTTCAATATGAGAAGTTAAGTAGCATCGTGTTCGTAGGAAATTAACTTAAAAAAAGGCTATTTATAATATCCTTTCAATATAACAGCACTCGCTATAATGATTTTGAATTAATAACACGGCGCCATAGTGCCTCGCCGCGGGTTAATGTACAATTTACTCGATTCACACGCTCCCATTGCAACAGGGCTGCCAACTTCAAAAACTTTAAAAATATTTTTTTTTAAACGAAAAAAGAAAAAAATTGTTTTATCGCCATTGTGGTATACTTAAACATTAACTGTTCTATTACATATAAGATTGCTTCCGTGATGTAATGGCTAACCGGTATAGCGACTAAAGTCCAAGGTTCAATTACGAAGCGACGGCTCTATGAATGAAGATATATCTTTGCAAATTTTGAATTTGTTATACATAGAAACACCAATATCATATAAATTTATATAAATGTGTGTATAGGTTCGACCGATCGGGGTGGATATCTTTTGAGGAGGTCTATGTCCGGCAGTGAGTGTCTATCGACTAATGATGATGAATATATATATATATAAAATTTGTATTCGCATGGGACTATATATAAAATATGAAATGTATATATAAGACCTCGGGCAAGCATGTTTATCAATATAGAAGTAGAAGAGAAAGTTATATAGAAGTCAATTAAAACCTTCAAACAGTTTTCTAGTCAATATTTAATTAAAAAAAAGCACTTATGTAAGTCTGAATATTCCTTTGAATCTTATGTAGGGACTGGGGTATATAGGTAATGGTGAATGGCCACATACCCCAAGTCTCTGCTAGTTACTATATAATGATGCAAGTATCAAGTTCCGCCAATCCTGTGGAGCAGTAAGCAAGTAATTAACCCCAACGTCCTACATTTATTCATTACTGTGAACATCACATGTCAATTCAAAAACATAGTTCTCTATCTAATAAATTTAATTACAACTTCTATTTATAACTTTAGTAGACCCGTGTAAAAGAGGCGGCCATTTTGATCCGGCAACACGGCCCCTATCTTGTTCAAAGGACATTAACGATACAACAAATCAATTTATCTTTGTCCTGAGAAGTAAATAATATTAGATGTAAATTGTGTATTAGGAGACCGCTTCCAAAAACGAAAACAGGCGTTAGTACTAATGACACCTTTGATGATAGCACGGGAAAAAATCGAACCTGATTAAAAGAAAATTAAAACGTTTTCTTAGCACTATTTACGCTCTAACATATTTGTACAGCTAAATGAAACGACAGTTTCATAAAAAATATTATCCTTAACAAACAAAAAACCAGCAATGAACACACAAAGCCGGCAGCTAGCGATCGCACAAATCTACCTCGATATGTATTCGGTTTCAATTTTAACCTTATTCCATAGGAGCACAGGTCCGGCGCGGACGTAAAGTCAATGAACCCAATATCTGCTGTGTTTTATTTTACGTTTCATTACTAGTTTCTCTCTTAGTAAAGTAATGTATATTTTATGAAACTATCGTTTAATTTAGCTGTACTAACATGACAAAGCGTAAATAATGGTAATAATACATTTTAAAAATATGATTTTTCTTAATAAGGATTAATTTTTTTCCACCCCATCATCAAAGGTATCATTAGTACTATCCTCTGCCTTCGTTTTCGGAAGCGTTCTCGTAACACACAGTATAATATAGTATTATATACTTTCTTAAGAACTGCTTTATGTATTTATTGTACTATACTAATTCATGTATCCGGAGTACCAAAATTTACTCGGTTAACCGGCTCACATCCTTTGTCCAACTTTCTTCTTAAGAGATGTCTTTTAAGATTCCGGTACTCCACGCAAGTTAGTAGTAAGCAAGTTAACTCGGTAAGTGACTTTCTGTATGTTATGATCAGCCATCTATGAATATAATTGGTGCTTCAGAGTTGTCTGGTTGGCTTTAAGGAAACTTTTCACTTTGATGCTTCGGATTTTGAGACGGGCAATTATTTGGGGATTTAACATTTTTGCGGTTGATAAATTTCATTGCTCCTTTTGTTTCACATATCTTTGATAACTGAGGAAATAATCTGTGGTATTTAGATAATATTAACATGACATTACATAGAGTTCCGGTTTTTTATGTTATAATATTTTATTTATAAAGGTTAACAACTTACAACTATTAGATACAAAAAAAAGTAATTTATAATATTGAATAGAGTCAAGAGCCATTTATAAGTTATAACCGGTAGATAGTGAATGTTAGTTTGAAGGGTAAACTAGTGAAATTATTCAGGTAAGGAGAAGTAACACCTTGTCTTGATACGACGTCCGGTATGTGATACTATGTATACGATGTTTACTAGTGTTACGTTGCTATAGGCCAGCTTATAGCTTATCACTTACCAACATCGATCGACAACAACGATCGAATCACAAAAAAATACATTTAGCATGGTTTTTATTTCGAGTAGATACTAAAACTACAGAAAGATTTATTTGCTACTAATCTTAAAAAACTACAAGTAAAATTGTTCTCAACCAGCAAGTCAGTAAATAGAATACAACTGAGAACATGTTCCAAGTACCCAAAGGAACATTTTACAATTTTCCAAATATCATTATTATCATCATCAGCCGGTAGAAGTCTACTGCTGGATATAGGCCTCCTCTAATAGCAAGAGGATTTGGGCCATCTCCCACTACGCTGGCCCAATGCGGGTTTCAAAATATATAAAACTTTATTACTTCAAACGGGGGACCACACGCGTGTAGTCATAAAACAGTTCCCATGCAACACTACAGATGACGTGACGCGACTGATAAGCGACATACGGGCGGCTGATAACCGGCAGATGTCAACATCTTAATTGCGTAGACCTTAACAAAAAAATGTTATTACTAGTAATAACCTGAAAGAAAACGGTTGTCGTAAAATTGTAATTTAATTATATGAAATTTAAATACAACATTGTGTTGGCTCGGCGTCATTTGGCGGCTGTTTTTAAACAACGCCCAGTAAGGCCAGGCCCGCGAGCAGTAACAGCTTTACTGCTTTCGCGTTCACAACATAAAGAATTTGAGGAAAGGCGGGGGTTCAAGTTGAATTGGTTATTAGGAATCCAAACGATCGGCAGGCATGCGCTGCCGGCGTATGCTTCGGTTCCCGTACAATAACTTTAACCTAAAAATATTTTAAGGTTAGACGCTGTTTAACTGTTTGATTGACTTGTGAACCACATCCGACTGGAGAAGCGGTGCTGGCTGTTTAGTGTTAATTAAATTTGAGTGGTAATTGCAGGTCGCTTACATAGTGTAATAATTTCGAGAAACCTCTAAACCATAAAATGATATTATTAAAATAACCTTTTTTTTTAGTTCACTTGATGGTAAGTGATACGCTTGTCCATAACATGGCGCTGTTTAAGATAGTACATAGTACTACATTGAGCTCGTCGCTTTAGACATAAGGTGTCAAGCCTCGTTACAGAGTAATTTCACTAGCTATAGCGCCCTTCAAACCGGAACACTTTAATGTTTGCAAAGTACTGTTTGCCGGCTGCAATAGGAGTTGTTGTGGTATCTACCTAGACGGTCTCTGGAAACAAAGCTATACAAACAGTACAGATGTCCACTGCTGGGCATAGGTCACCTTCAAAGATCTCCACAACGATCAGACGTCCGCTGCCCGCATCCGGATATTATATACTTTACCATTCTTACTGTTAATTTAGTTTGGGTTTGTCATTGTCTAATAAAAATAATGTTACTATATAGCGGATAAAGTTTTCAAATTTGCAGTTTGAGAAATATTTTGATTATAATGATTTTTGGACTTTTCTTAATCATTGATTAGCGGCAGTAGTAACATCTACAAGAAATCAAGAAGTTTATTCTAACAGGAAAATTTAATCAAATTATGTAAAAATTCAAAGTTATGTTAAAAAATAGCAAAATGTGTAAGGTTCAGCTAAGTGCTGTACTACTCGAAATAGTTCTGGTTCGATGCCCACTTCCTATGTACATTGTAAGGAAACCAAAATAGTCATGGAATAACAGCTTTCGTTAACATTCAACATCCGCTAACCCACGTCTGCTCAGCTTGTTGAGTAAATGGCCTTGACTCTGAGAGACCGTTTAGTCCCAAATCACGTTACCTTATACGTTTCTATATTATTTCTACCTATAAAAAACTAAAATGAAAGAAATTTATCGAAATAATCTAGGCTGAGTTCAAGGTTTTGTCGTAAAATGTAGACTTAATAGTGTCGTTAGATATTTTAGTCGTTAGTTGAAATTACGGAATGGTTTCAAGGCGATCGCCTGAATCACGGTACTAAAGTTATACTGAAGACAAAACCTTCAGGGATTTGTTATATATACGACGATAGAAAGCAAATTTTCATTACTTAAAAACACTACTAGTTCTGAAGTCTAATCTAGATTTTAGTATTAATTGTTCTAAACAAAGAAACTTCCAATGCCTAAGAAAAAAAAAGGAATGATAAAAAAATTTAAATTTCATTATCACATCAAGGTAATAATGCCTTATATGGTAGATTCTTATAATGTACATCATTGTTAGATATTACAAAATAATATAAAGAGAGCTGTATAGAAATCCTGTGCAAATAAAACAGAAGTACAAATTTGCAAATAATTATAAAATAACATGTGTAGTTTTTTTGTATTCTACGAGCTGATGAGACGAGTACCACGTTCACCGAATAGTAAGTGATACGCTTGCCCACAAGAACGCTGGTAAAGATGTATATCAATACAAAGCACCACATTGCGATCGTCCCTTGGAACATGAGGTGTTAAGTCCCGTTACCCCAGTAATTTTACTAGCATACACCACCATTCAAATCAGAACAGTAATGGAATGGAGCTGCGGTGGTTACCTACCTGCACAGTTTCCGGCGAAAGTCCAACCACCAGTAAAGTGGAGTTAAGTTACAATATGATCCAGTAAGTAATGCGGGAATTTTTACAAATAGATCGCTGTAAGAACTAAACCGTTTACTTCCTAAACCCGGTGTCCCCTTATAACGTACATACGGGCACGGGTGCTTATGAAACCCTAACGAGCATTGCACATGTGACACGATACGGGCACCCAAACAATACCTTCATTATACACGCAAGTCAATCGGCGACATTCAACTTAATAACTTCGCTCTTAAGCCCGGAAATCGCGTAACGCTAACTCACAAAGGGGAAGTTCAACAAAGAAAATCAACAGATGACTCTGTGATAAAGATGGGGGACATCTCGAATGGATGGGTATTCATTATGAAAATAAAGGGTCAAGTGTATGTCGGTAGTGGTGTATTCGATGCGATAATTTCCGTCGGGCTTCACACTTTGAAGGTTTTGTTGGGGCAAGATTATCTAATGGATTTTCAGAGCCCCCGCGGCTTTTTATGGACCAAGGTAATAGAAATGGGATACCGCACCATATATTAATGATGTTAAAACCATTTCGCAAGTAAATTTAAATTAATATTTTTATTCGACTAGGCGATAAGTCGATTAAGGCGTTCACCTGATGGTAAGTGATAACCTTCCCATAACAATATATAATATGGAATAGCCTAATATATGGACTATTCTACTTTTACTACTTGGAAAACTGTGTTGACTGGGATAACGTGGCTTAACATTATATGTCTCTAGGCGACCAGCGCAATACGGTGCTGTCTACCATCTTAACCAGCGCCGAATTGTTATATGCGTATTACTTACCATCAGGTCAACGTCTGGCTCACCACGTTAAAAAACAAAAACATTGAGTTAAATTTTTCTTCCTGAAAATTAGAACCGACTTCAACATTTCACCAGAAATTTACTGGTTCAAAACCAATACTTTAAGACCTATTTACCTTTACGGATAAAAAAATAAAAGTTTTTACATAAGAAGACTGTTCTTGAAGCTCTCCCTCTCTTTCCAAAAAGTTTTTACATGTTCAATTTTGATTTAATAAATGAGAACTCTTTCTAATAACATATGCGTCATTGTCCGTTAAATACATTCACTAGATCGAACAAACTCCGTAAATCTTGCTGTTAAGAAATTTGTCATAGGAATGATTAGTTTTACTAATCTGCAGTCAAGTGATTAATATAACTGTACTAATATATTCTGTCAGTGAGCGCGCTACGAACTGTCCACCGAGCTGATGGAGATAGATAGAAGCTTGATAGATCAAATATTCTCTTAGGAAGACCGGAAATGAATTGGATTTTGAATATTTATGTATAACTTTGCTTGGTCTTTATTAACAGCTGATGTTGATAACTTAAAAACAGGTATGTAATTTCACATGGTGACAAGTAACGACGAGGCAACAGAATATGGTATTATAATAGCGAATTTAAAAAGCAAAAGTGGTAGCGACCTTCACGCGAACTCGTAAACTTTGGATCCCAAATATAAGTAGAGACTATTATAAAGAAAGTGTTTATAACCACTACATTACAGACAGTCGATGTTATCATACGTTATGATGCTTATTTAAGTTATTTTAATATGTTAAAAATATAAGTATCAATTAACTGTAAATTTATTGTATTTTCAACAGATTCTACTTTGGTGATAAATTGATTTTTAAATCCATTAAAAAAGTGTAAGGTGGTACTGCAACATGTAAGTGAAATCGTCAAACAATCGTATGAAAACTACACTATGTAAAAATTTCAAGGAAGTAGCTTTTTTCTTCTATGAGGTAACGAGACGAGCAAGGCGTTCACCTGATGGTAAATGATACGCCTGACCATAACAACCTGACGCTGGTTAAAATGTATACACAGTACCACATTGCGATTGCCCCTTCAACACGTAAGGTGTTAAATCTCGTTACTTCAGTAATTTTAAACTGGAATACAGTAATGTTTGCACAGTACTGTTTGTCGGCTGCAATATGAGCTGCGATGGTACCTACTTAGACGGTCCGTAGCACGACCTACCACCAGTACTAGAGTAACAAGACTTCAAACTAAACACAACTTGTTCTTGTGTATATCATCCTAACTGATGCGTATTTATTGACAGGTATATTATAAATGTAAGTTTTATTAATATTTTTTAATAAAAAAAAATCATTTTTAGTCTGCATCATGACACATTTCTTTTTATTACACACCAAGCAACATGGAACGTTGTAATTAAAATTCGATTTGCGACCAACTATTAGGGGCTCCGAGGTGATGTTTTTTGTGGCACCGCCGCGGTGTTACCAGTAATTATCCCGAAACCGTATTCACGGGGTTATAATATACATTTACTATGATAAATTAAGCACAAAATCTTCCCCATAACAGTCGATTAGACACGCGTATTGAAAAAGTATTTACAACTGTTATTACACGCACGAAGGTGATGACAAGCAAAGTTGAAGGTTCTGGCTGCGAAACATTACTAGAAGCAGGTCTCTGTTGCTGAAGACTGTCTAGGTAGGTACAACCGCAGCTCCTATTGCAGCCGACATAAAGTACTGTGCGAACATTACAGTGTATACTGCAGGTTGCTGTAGCTAGTGAAATTACTGGCATAACGAGACTTGACACATAATGTCTCAAGATGACGAGCGCCATGTGGTGTTGTGTATACCATCTTAGTAACCGCCATGTTATCATGGGCAAGTGTATCATTTACCATCAGGTGAATGTATTTCATCGAGTAGAGCATTCAACCTATCGGCAACAGAAGAAGCGATTGATAGGCAGCAGCCATGATCATGCAGGACTAAAGTAATATGTCCTGACATCATAGCTAGAAGTACCTGCAGCTATTATTTATTTATAGTCTGATCTACGCAGAATAAGCTAACTGTATTTTGAGGTTACCACCACATTGTGCGTGTATCCACGAGACATCAGGTTTTTAAAGAATTTTGTGTTGTATGAAGATGAATCCGAATTTAAATAAAAATCAACCAACATTTAATTTGTTATATTTTAAGGAAGATAGGTAAATATACTTTAAGGTATAGTTGCAATACATTTAGCTGTATCTAAAATCTCTATCAGCGTCAATTCTATAGGAGGGAAATAATTTTCGTGCTTCGAGTCGTCGAAGCAGAATTTATAGGCCAATAATTACATCGCCTTGCCTAAGCTCTTAGGAACAGTACTTGAGAGGTTTTACGTGTACTCACCACGCCCGAGATACAATAGGTCCATTAGTGCATTAGTAATGTCCTAGAATCTAATCACCCGTTATATATAGTATTAGTTTACCCCGATAATGTGAAGTATTCAGCGGAATGTATAGCGTGAGATAAATACTTGGTAGTATCAACGCGTTCAGCAATCAAATAAATATACTGTGATGTTGGTAATCGAACTTGATGGAAACGAAGTCCTTAACTTTACCGAGGTCAGTCAGGATTTAATTTTTCCAAAATTAAAGACATTCTTTAAATCGGCTCTCGAAACTAATTGTAAATACATTTCTATTGCCTTTCACTAGCTAGAGTAATGTTTAAGACAATTTATTATAATACTCTATACCAATTTTTTAAAAATAAAAAATTAAGGCAACATATTTCTTCACATAAGAAATACAAAAGAAAAAAATCATTGTTTATATCAAAAAAATTCAAACTTACTTTGTATTATTAAATCGCTAGATTACATTATCCGTTTTTTATCTTGAAGCTTTCTTAAATACTTATAATACCGTGACATATATACACATGTATATAAAGGTGTAGCATATATATAGTAGTGTAGCATATATATATATAGGTGTAGCATATATACATAGGTGTAGCATATAACATTTAATCAGAAAAGAACTTTTACAGCCTTTTTTAGAGAACGCATAACCCTATTTTTACGACTGCTGTGCTTATTTTGTTAGGTCCGTGGTACGGCGCGGTGTTTATGGGGTGGTAAGGAAAAAAACTGCGGCAGACTTGGTTAGATACGAAGTAATGGCGATGCGATACAGAAAAATAAAGCAGGTTTTATGTTAAAACCCACATTAATAATTCATCCCTAATCCCTCAAGTTTGCGGTGCGGTCCGTAATGTGCTTTACGAGACAATCGCCGGGCTATGCACGCCGCCGACTGTTAACCCGGGGGTAGGGTAGCCACGGGGCGGTATGAGGTAGGTAGGTAGATAAATCGTTACCACAAAACACACATACAAACATAAGATTTTCTGTACTCTATATCATCAGCTGATTTACTACCACTGGACATAGACCTCCCCTAAAAGACGAATTTGGGCCATCTCCTACCACACTAGCCCAAAACCCTGATACCCAGATCCTCGTTTGTTGACTAGCAAGGTGCACAGCGGCCAGTGTATTGTGTGGGACCCCTTGCGTGACCCCAGCTACAGCCCTAGGGTCGCTAAAAAGTCATTTGTTGCCATAAGTATTTGACATAATTTTTAACTTTAAGCATTGTATATAAATTTTAATACTAAATATCTGATATTAATGAAAGGAATGTATTTCCTCCGGTTTAAAAGAAATTAATATGGTCACACCAAAAATTTAAATTCGAGATAGTAACCGATAGACTGGAGACTTTCGCATCCAAGAAAATGGTTTTTACTGTTGGACCTTGGAAAAGATACGCGTGTAATATTTTCCACGAATTTCAGACCGAAAGAGATATGACGCTGTTACGAGGGTCAATGGTTCCGTACACTCGTACATCATGGGAAAACGCGACGGAGTATCTCAGTTGATGAACACATCCAAATTTTATTGGGTACATTGATAACTAGTTTATATGTTATCCCTAAACAGTAAACTAATGGTTCGTTTTCTTTCATACAATTCACTGCTGTACATATTATATTACATATACTTATTTACTTTCTAAGAAATCAAAATTTTGGTTTGTGCCCAAAAATTAAAAATGATACTGATTTTGATTGTTTTAAACTTCATTAAAAATTAGACAATTTTTTTTAACTATTTTTGATTTTTAATTAACAACGTAACTTACTGGTGGTAGGTCTCTCTTGTCGGAGACCGTCTTGGTAGGTACCACTGCAGTGTGTATACCACCTTAACCAGTGCTGCGTTGTTATAGGTAAGCGTATCACGTACCATCATATCGCATATAAAATCGACTTTTTAATTTATTTTCTGTGGTCCTCTTACTTCATTATAAACTACTAAGTATTTAAAAATTACCATATACCATGGATCCCACCACAGGCCATAAGCGTCACCTGTTCTCTTCGTGGAAATATTAATATTGTAACATAACACGACCTTACCGGGGGAGGTTCAAATGGAATTTTATGGAAAATAAGGTCAGCTCTTCATTACCACGGATCGGGACGAAAGTAAACATGGCCAAAAAGGGAATTTTTTTTCCTATCGAAATTTGACTTAGGCCAGCTGCTTCCCGTCCCGGTCGCGGATCGGGCAAATATTTGAGTGTCTCGTTGCTCCGAATTAGGATGTACCCTTAATTTATAGCAGCGAAGAATTCTTATATCTCGAGAACGTACGAATGAAGAACAGCTTCACCCTGAGAATACTAACAAAGACGGTAAATACTGAATGATATTAATGAAATCCTTACCAAACGTATTACCTGTCAGTTTCACATAAAAATATTTATTACTGGAGAAATAGATTAATATAATAATTAATACTTAACATTACGACAGGAAAATAAGATATTATTCAAATAATTACATATTTATCATCATCAGCCAATATATGCACGCACAGCCACAGCACGCACAGCCAATATTGCATGACGCAATTCATCCATCCCCTTTCCATTACCAGACGACAAGGCTTCCGGCGAGACTCATCCATATTTTGTGGACATTCCCAGCATACGTACTAAGAGGTTTCTAGAAAGAACAGTAGAGGCCTGGAACAACTTGCCGGCGTCAGTGTTCTCGTCCAAGTACGATGTGGGCGTCTTCGAGAAAAAAGTGAACAGGCCATATATTAGGTTAATGCGCTTTACCACAATAGACCACATCATCACTTAACACCAGGTGGGATCGTGGTCAAGCATTGACCAGTAACTTCAATAAAAAAAACCCTCTGTTGTTCTATATAGGCCTACTCCAATAGTGGGGGGGATTTGAGCCGTCTCCCACAATGCTAGCCCAATTCGGGTAGTGGGTATATATGTATAAATCTACCGCATGTATCTGTTTTGATTGTATATTTGGGCAATAATAAATAAATAGATAAAAAATATTAAAAAGGAATCATAAAAGGGTATAACAATCGACTATTCAGAAATTTCTAAAAAAATCTCGTCTTAGGGAATACTAAAATATACATTAAAAAAGTATAATTTTAGTTTTTTAAATTCCTAGTACTTAGAAAGCGGTATTTTAACTCGGACCTAATATCATTTGATAATTTTTTTACCGTACATAGCTAGCTATAGCGGTTAAATACAGAAATATAAACTAGATTTAGAAGTTTATTTAGAATTCTTTGCATATATTTATAGATTAAAAAAATATGGGATATGTTACTATATTATATTTACGAAATAGAGTATTTAACAAAGTTTCACGTAATTGTTCTACATTTATATGTGTAATTATCATTGCATAGACAATATGTGTAAATGTTTGGGCAATTAATTTAATAAGGCAACCATTAGGCTGCTAATTAGATATTAGAGGTAATTATTTAAACATGTACTTATACTTTAAATTCGTTGCTAGGTTTTTTTTAATCCTTAATGGGGTGTTTGCGGATTAGCATCATCAGTGGTTTGGGTTTATATGAATCTGATGAAGGAAACCTATGCCAGTCGCAAATGTGCTAAAATGAAATATTAAATTTCTCTGTAAAAATTAATATTGCCTTTCAAAATAAAAACGTTGAAAATTTCAAAAAGAAAAATTCATATTAAATTCTTAGCCAGACAAATATTCATCATAGGTAGAAATTCAATCGGCAATATTCTCGCAAACGATAGTCGCCGAGTAAGAAAAACATGAATTCTCTTTGTAAAATAAATTTATCAAAGTATAACCAGTAATTTAGCAGCATTATCCTGCGGTGTAGCTACCCAGCTATAATTCCTCAATTTACGGAATCACACACAAGCGATCATATACTTATAACAAACACGCGCCGGAGACGGTGGAAGCAAACAAGGATAATAATAGAACAGGAGGTCACTCACTCTACGCGCCTCGCTCCAATGTTTACCTGAAAATAATATAACAAAGTTAGACTGATTACAGTAATTGCTTTATATTAATTATATTTCTGATTAAATTTTTCAATTCATTCGGTTATTATTACAGTATACATTACTTTAAGTACACTGGTGGTAGGTCTTTTCTACCGTAGACAGTCTAGGTAATACCGCCGCAGCTCCTATAGCAGCCGACAAACTGTGCGAATATTACTGTGTCCGGGTTCGAAGGGAGTTAAATGCTAGTGAAATTACAGGGGTAATTAGACTTAACAATAATTCTCTCAAGGCGATGTGCGTAATGTGGTGCTATGTATGGGCAAGCGTATCACTTACTATCAGGTTAACGCAACATTCGTATCGTCGACAGGTCGAATAAAAAAAGTACTTTACATTACATTACAAAACTTCATTCACTTGTTTATTTACTAGAACCTCCTAGATATAGACAATGAATACTACTATTATAACTAGTATGGATTACACATTACTATGTTCTAGTTTAAAAAAGGTAAGTTATTGAAAAATTCAAACGTATCTAATATCAGAAGACCACCGCAGTTCCTATTTCTACTGCTAAATAGTAACGTGCTAACATTACTGTGTTTCGGTTTGAAGGGGTTAGTAGAAGCTAGAGAAATGACTGGGGTAATGAGACAACACCGTACGTCTCAAGGTGACAAATGCAATGTGGTGCTGTGTATACCATCTTAACCACCGATAGTTGTTATAGGCGAACGTATCAGGTACCATCAAGTGAACGCCTAGCTCGTCTCGAGGTTTCATCGAACAAAAAGATGTATCAAGGATTTTCATTCTATTTTCATGATAGTAAGCCGAAGCAATCCTCCCGTGCAATCATATTCTATTTTGCATAAATTATTGAAAGATATGTAACGCATTGAATTTAGCATAATTTATAAACTGACTGAGTTTACAGAAGCGCGTATCTATCAGGAGAA
This sequence comes from Pachliopta kotzebuea, assembly GCA_018246255.1. NCBI lineage: Eukaryota > Metazoa > Arthropoda > Insecta > Lepidoptera > Papilionidae > Pachliopta > Pachliopta kotzebuea. The sequence continues at coordinate 40,221 of DWLS01000012.1, read as the reverse complement.
ACTTTCGGATATTCCCGAAGACGATGATCCCTGTAGTATATTATCTTACAATGAACGGAAATAAGTTCGCTAAGTAATGGTGCATAAGCTAGGATTTACGTAATCCCAGTCTCTATCCCCACGGGCAAAGCTCCTTAGTGTACCCTTATAAAGAACAATGTTGCATTTTCTATAAAATTTTACCGATTTTATAGTTTACTGCTAAAAATATATTGAAAATATAAAGGATTAATTTTTTTATTTGGTAATATGACGAGCTCAGAAGGCGTTCACTTGATATTAAGTGATACAATTACCCATAACATTGAGGAACTGGACGAGATAGTATGTCACCATAATGCACTCGTCTCATTGAGATGTAAGGTGTTAAGTGTAACTACTCAAGTAATTAATAAATAAATGTAGTAATAGTTTTTTTATATTAATCTTAAAAGTACCAGTGTTGCCAAGTTTAATGTACCTATTTATTATCTTTAGATAACACTTTATAAATTTAATTTGTTAATGTATAGTAACTGATTGATATATTAACATACAGCACTTTTCAAGCTGTAACAAGTTGAAGAAATTTGAATGATGTTAGTACACTTGGTGTTTCTTTTTTAAACCTAAATGTTTATAGATCCGTTCGGAGACTGTCTAGGTAAGTACCATCACACAAACCTATAACAGCCGCTAAATATTAGTATATTTTATTTGCCTAGGCGTAAAGACGACGAAAATATTCCACTCATGGTAAGTGATACGCTTGCTCATTACAACATGGTACTAGTTAAGATAGTATACATAGTACCACATTGCGCCTAGAGACAAAGTAGAAGTCTCGTTATCCCAGTAATTTCACTAGATACAACTCCCTAAAAAATGTTTGCAAAGTACTATTTTTCGGCTTCCACAAGAGCTGCGGTGGTACTAACTGCACATAAATTGAAAAATTCATTGGTGCAGGCCGGATACGAACCCAGTACATTCGGAAGACCGGCGTTCAAACCACTAGGCAATCACGGTTTATCTTAGAGTTAAACATATTCAAAAGAGTAACTATAATATTTTAAACAAAAACTGGTGTTGTGGAGGTGAACATAAACACTATATAATATAACAGACATAAAAATCACAGCCGTCCGCCTATAGCGTTCAGATAAAAAACGAAAGGTCGTCAAAAAAAAAAGCAGTAAGGCCAGGACCCGGCCGCAGTTCAGCCCCACACGTGGTGGAACACACGGCTCGCTCCAGAAATAAACAGCGTAAACATCGCAACATGTTCAAAACTAACGCGGAGAACACTTGGCCAGGGCTATAAATAGACAGATAAACAACTGACGCGCCACCAGCTACATGGGTTTGGTGTTCAAATCAACCCCATTTTACTTTCAAAAATAATGTTTTAAGTTTAAAAAATATATCTAAATATATATTTTTTTGATAAATCAAATCGCCGTTCTTCATCAGCCGATATACGTTCACAGCTGAACATAGGCCTCTATGAGTTGTGGTGGGATTTAGGCCGTCTTCTTTCACGGTTGCCCAAAGCAGGTTGGTAGAGAACTAGATCCTTTTTTTTGACTGTCAGGATACACCACGAACCGGTGATGTTGGCTTGGGTCCCGTCAGTTGTGTGGGACACCTTACAACGCAATCATTATTATATATAAGAAAAGAAAACGGTTTTAAGCTTTGCGCTTTGCTACAACATATTATTTTACTCGTAATAACTTTGATGGTAGGTCTTTTTTGCCGGAAACTGTCTAGGTACCACCGTAGCTCCTATTGCAGCCGACAAACGGTACTGTGTAAACGTTACTGTGTTCCGGTTTGAAGGGTGATGTAGGTAATTAAAATACTACTGTTTTAAAGGGACATTTTTTTATTAGACAATGACAAACCCGAACTAAATTAACAGTGAGAATGGTAAAGTATATAATAGCCGGATGCGGGCAGCTGACGTCCGATCGTTGCGGAGATCTTTGAAGGTGACATACGCCCAATAGTGGACATCTATACTGGTAGGTCTCTGTTACTAAAGACTGTATAGGTACCACCGTAGCTCTTACTTCTATTGAAAAATAGTAGTATTCAAACATTATTGTGGTCCGGTTTGAAGACCGCTATAGTTAGTGAAATTACTAGGGTAACGATACTTAACACTATGTCAAGTCGACGAGCGCAATGTTGTGCTGTGTATACCATCTTAACCAGCGCCACGATGTTATAGGCAGACGTGTCATTTACCATCAGGTGAACGGCTTGCGTTTTGTCGCCTGGTCAAATAAAAAAAAACGCAGCACCACATTGCGCCTGTCGCATTGAAATAGGTGTTAAATCTCATTACCACAGTAATTTGAGTAGGACACAACTTCAAACCGAATCACGGTAATTCTCGCACATTACTGTCGGATGCAATAAGAGCTGCGGTGGTACCCACCTAGACCAGGGGTCGGCAACCTTTAAAACGGAAGAGTCAAAAATTACAATTTACAAAATTTCATAGTTTTTAAAGAGTAGCATTTTTTTTTGCCTACCAAAAATTTTTTTTTTCATAAAAACAGTTCTGTTTATTATAAACATATTTGTGTTTATATAATACAAAAGTAGCATGTTCATAGAAAAAAAGTGACTAAACCTCGTTAATTTATTCAAAATGAGTTTTATTTATCATATTTTTCAATATAATATTTGCGTATGGAACCAAAGAGCCCCAGGTTCACATCCAAAGAGCCGCATGTGGCTTGCGAGATACAAGTTGCCAACTCCTGACCTGGACGGTTTACTGCAACTGAGACCTACCAGCAGTTGCTGTTAAAAGTGCGCAGTGCACCCAGAATAAGTCTGTTTGTATTAAAATTTGTTATTCCTATTTACATTGGTATGACGTAAAATGCGTTCACACAGCTTTGAAGCGATGCAGTTGCGATAAATAGTTACGTGGCGTCATACTGATTCATGTGGGTAAGATTACATGCGGCGGCTAATGTTTATAATATAAGGGGAATCGGTCGCGACGTGTTTGTGCAAATACCGCACCATAATATAAACCGCGGTTGATCTACCGGTGTCCAACTATAACATTTACCTTGAGTAGAACACACTTATAAACAAACCCACAGTTCCTACCTGGATAGTCTTTCATATCAACCCAGGCCATTTATCCATCACGCTATCAGAGTGCTGGTGAATGTAACGTAGCAACGAAACATATCGCTCTTAGAGCATATCGATTTTCTTCATCGGAAACATATTTTTTCCCACCTGATGGTAAGTGATCCGCTTGCCCATAACAACGGGGCGCTGGTTAAGATACTATACACAGCACCACAATGCGCTCCTCGCCTTGAGACAGAAGGTGTCAAGTCTCGTTACATCAGTAATTTCTCTTGCTACAACACCCATCAAACTGGAACACAATAATATCTGAACGGTGTTGTTAGTCGGCTGCAATAGGAGATGCAGTGGTACCTAACCCAGACGGTCTTTGGCAATAGAGACTTAACACCATAAATTCCATGGGAATTGAACCAGAGCTCTTACAAGAGACACAAAGAAAGTTATCTCAGCTTTAAGTAGAATATAAATAATTTGTTGATAATTAAGCATTAAATATAATGACCTACATGATTTTTTTGAGAATATGCATGATGAACCAAACAAACCCGCATTGGGCCAGCATGATGGGAGATGGTCCAAATCCCCTCATTATTGGAGGAGGTTTATGTCCAGCAGTAGCTGTCTATCGGTTAATAATAATGATGATCAATTGGACTGAAAATCGTGAGGGAGAGCGCCCTGCCTTAAGATAATTGAGTCTAAAGATTACCACAGATCTTCACCAGAGCGCTCTTCTCTGTTTGCCTCCTTCAAAATCGAAGTTTACTGGGCACATTAAGAAAAGAAATTCGGGCTTTGTCTATACTATTCAACTGATAGTATGATGGCCCAGTCCCTTCTATCATTAAAATATTTCCTCCACTGTACCAACATACATGTAGGTGGTGGTAGGTCTCCGTCATCGGAGACCGTTTAAGTAGGCATCACCGCATCTACATTTTCTACCGCTAAATACTACAAAACAAACATTACCATGTTCCGGTTTGAACGGTGCTGTATGCTAGTGGAATTACTGCGGTAGCGAGACTTAACACCTTACGTCTCAAGGCGACGAGCATAATTCGGTGCTGTAAATACCACCTTTACTAGCTCATCTCGACGAATAGTAGTATGTACAAAAAAAACAAGAACATGTTATAAGGTCTGTATACTAATTTTTCGGCAATGTTGATAATATTCGTCATTTTATATAAATGGTATTAATATATAGCAAAAGTAACTGAACTTCAACGTTAATTAAGTAGTATTTAACGAACATTTATATAGTCTTATAAATAATTATGTCGAAGGGTCTGTACAGACAGGGCATTCGATGTACAGGGTCCCAGGTTGATTTGGGTTACCCTCACAGACCTGAATCAACGTCATAGCCATCTCTTGGGTTAATAGGATTTAATGTTTACATAACCAGCCGCAATGCACGGATTTACTTGTATTAGGTATGCTGATAAATCTGGATTTATGTCATTAAATCTACAGTAAAGTGAATTTGTTTTATATGTATATATATAATTGACAGGTTCAGTTTGGTCTGTATTTTTACTACTAATAACCTACTAAATAGGCTTGCTTATAATGTTACCTTTAAGACAATAAATTAGAAAGTTTCTTGATAAATTACTAATGAAACCGGCTTAACAGGAACAATGGATACTGTAATAAATAGCAAATAAACAACAGTAATTTTTAGAGGCACAGATTCTGAAATTTCTATGTATCATAAACTACAATAGATTTCAAATATAAAAATATGTTGCTAATACAAATATAATATAAATATTTTAATACAAGAAAGTAGTAACGAGTAATTTAAGTGTTTCGCTGGCACGAGTAACGTATTAAACATAATCGAGTATACCAAGAGTTATAACCTTTTTTACTAAAACAAACTTAGCTGTTTTAATAATAAATAAAAACATTTAATTAAATACAGATAACAAATGCCATTTACAAAAAGAAACCAAAGGCTACGTCCTATGTTGTGTCATCTAAATTCACCTTAAACATGTCCGCTGAGGCAGAACGTCTCAAAGGCATTGCCTGCTTCGAAAACATTAAAAAAAAACAAACACGCTCAGCCCGTAGACCTTTGTTGTGGTGGTCAGTGCCTCATGCAAAACAAAAATAAGACAAAACGAACGGGAGGAAACAGGTCTCGCCTGTTGGAACCTGTTTGACTACTTTTGACCACTTTACCGATCCCTGTCTGGCGGCGGAGTCTCCCAGCGACCTATTTGAGACTTTAATACTAAAATGATAAAGTTTAAAACAGCTCCCGAAACGATTTTGGATGTGATTTTTTTCCGTCCGCCGTGTCGCCTCCTACTATGATTTAAAGACATTTCGATTTCTTTAGGAATCCAGGCGGTTCACTCGCCGTTTGCATCGAAATTCTTAGAAATTTAGATTTGGTCTTACAATCTAAATCTGGAATTCAACGATTTTTTAAAAATCAACTTTTAAATAAAATTATTTTTCATTTGATTCAAGAGGACAACAACTATGAACCTAGGACATTGACATTATATCATGGGTGCCTTCAGCCACGTAAGAAGCGGATGGTAACACTGGCACGGGCGAGTTGTTTACAGTAGGTATTATAAACGATGCAGCGATACGTTTTGACTGAACAAGGGGAATTTCCATTATAAATATACATACATAAATATATATATATATATATATATATGGACACCAGCTAAACATCTAATGGTAGTGACAAGATAAGAGAAATTGTATTGTTAGCATAATGAAATATTGATTTTCTATGGAGATAGAGAATATACACTCATTGTATAAGAGTCGAGTATTTATAGAGCTATGAACTTTCAAGGTATGAACATAGCAGAAAAAAGGTCCAGCTTATACGATGATGTAGAATATATCATTATGTGTATTTTAATTTTTATTACTCTCTGATAGTTTGGTGTCATCTAAATTAACTGTGATATTCATAAATTCAAATTTCAACTTATTCTTCTGGTGGTAGGTCATTCTTGCCGAAGATCGTCTAGGTAGGTACCGCCGCAGTTCTTATTGCTACTGCCGAGTAGTAATATATAGTATAAATGTGCAAACGTTAATGTGTTTTGGTATAAGGATTAGTGTACGTTAACGAAATTACTGGGCTAACGAGACTTATCTTGCGTAGTGCTGCGTTAACTGACGTCACGTTGTTATGGACAAGCCGTGTCTCTTATCACCCGATGAACGCCTTGCTCGTCTCATCACCTCGTTGAATAAATAAAAAAATATAAAAACATAGAAGGAATCAAGATAGACACTTGTTCATCCTCATCGTTAACAAATTGTTATATTTTACTCTAAAATATCTGAAAACTTTCCAGTGTCTAAAACTTAATTATAAAATTACGTCACAATTTCATGAAATTTTGCTAGAGACTAATTACAGTTTCCATTACACCGTGTAGTGTTCAGGTTTAAACTTAACGTGAGATAAAGCATAATTATGCTCATATGCAGGAGTGTAATAAGTCTCACACCTACAGCGGTGTCATCCTACAAGTCTACTGTCGCGTAGCAACAAAACAAACGGTACCTATATTTTATTTATACCATACACGCAACACGTGGTCGATGAGCACACAAATAGATCCTATGTCAGTGTCAAACGTCATTAGAAACTTCTAGTGGTTACAAAACAATGCACTTTCGGAGAGACTCTTTCGTTAACCGCATACGGTTTAATTTGGTTTGACACGAGCCGCGTAATAATTCACCTTTCTCTTCACAAATTCAAAATGAACTAAATGCGTTAGTCTATTTCAAAGAGACAGGCGCGTCTACATTTTAAAAAGGCCATTACGGGAGTCGAGAAAAATATGAGCCTATAAATAACGCGCATGAACTGCAGTGCAGTAACCAGAAATTCCTCTTCAAGGCCAACCGTCCGACCAGGGAACATATGTACGCAAAAAGAAAGGAAAGACAACGACGGGGCGGCCATTTTTACATGAGCCCTTGAAAACAGCAGGCTTCCTTCATTACGGCGATTGAAATAAGAGCGCAAGGTCTCGAGGGGATCACGTTACGACGGTGAGCGGTGGCCAGGGTAAGCTGATCCTTCGAGTCCTTTCGATTTCATTTAATTAGTAAGCGCATGCGGACGCGAGGTAGGTCTCGATGAGATTGCGGTACAGTCACCCCAAGAAAAGGTCCCTTGTGGTCAGTGACCAAAGACGAGAATAGCGCATGAGTACCTGGCCTCTACATACATCGGTGACGTCACTAGCGCGCCTTGTGCAAGCTCAACTTTTTTCATCTGGTACATTACCCCTATTCCCAATCCGTATAAGGTAACTTGGGTGCTTAGAATCTTTAACACGAGATGAGGTAAGAAACTATGAGAAATTTTTTGATCGCCTCATGATATCTTCCCATAACTTGTCATTATCATTTGTAAAAAGTATTGCACAGCAGCTAATGGGCGCTGCTGATGAATTGCAACAGGCCGTCGGATCAATCATTTCGATATCGACAGCATGGCGTAAAGATCAGAGCCCGCTGCAGCTCTGCTTACATTAGCTTTGATACTACGCACTAGTGTATAAGGCACATAATATTTATCCAGTAGTTTCTTCTGTCTTTGGTACTAAGTGTTGTGGTGTCAATTTTTGTCACTTAGTAATGTGTGGAGAGGATAAAGTGATACTTCTTACATTTTTAATTTTTGTTTACACTCTAACATGAGTCATCCGAAATCAGCAATAATTACCGTAGTTGCCACGCCTGGAATGCTCACAATGTTAGTCTTCCTCTTATTCTTTTAACCACCTTTTATAAGTAGTCGGGGATAGAGTAACCTTAAAGATCTTGCGATATATGCTAGTATCGCTGTACTTCGCGGGATAGGATTGAACCTAGCTTAATATTGCAATATGTGGGAATTTGGTACGGTGCATCAAAATCTTATAATTAATCAATTCATTTCTTTTTTGTAGGAGATGCAAAAAAAATCACTTATGAAATGAGTTAAAATATTAAACTTGTAAAATATCACTTTATTATGCAAATGAACGTTGCCAACACGCAAAGCAGATTATAAGATAATCTTTTAACTTGTAAGGGCACGGAAGCTTTTAAAGGACAAGATTACGCGGTGCCATAACTCGACCTTATCTTTTGTCAGTTTGTTTTCGAGAGACCTAAACAAACACGGGGTTAAGAATGCCACACACGGGTACCGAAAGCTGATGCGGTATTTCATATATGTATACGTATATAAGTTAGGTCTATATACATGCCGCCATTATGATTACATTCCTTAATGCAAATATTTTATCTACTTATGCATACGAACGACCAATGGGTAGATGATCAAAGAATCACAATTTGTAAAAGCCATTAGGAAAGGTCTACACTACTAAGGAATTTTCTGATTTTGTTTTGCGATTAGACCACAGAGCAGGTGCAGTAATTATTAAATGTGTTTATTAAACATTAATCAATCTTTATTATCAGCCGGGCCTTCTTCAAGGAACTCCACGGCGGACGATTATACGCTGCCCGCGATCTTCTTCTCATGATCTTAACATGATCGTCGGTCTTCTTTGTACGGAGGTTGTCAACACTGCTACTAAGTAATGGATATCTTATTAAATCATTGTCTTTTTACTAGTGAAATTGTTTGGGTAATAAGATAATACATTTAGTTTCACAAGACGACGAGCATGATGGAGGGGATATCTTCTTAACAGGTGAACGTCTCGTTCCTTCGAATAAAAACAAAACGCACCGGTCAACGCGATCGCCGCACCACCTGACGTCAAAGCGGATTTATTGCCTCCACGAAATTAACCCAGCAGTGTTGTCGCATCGAGATTTATACGGAGGAAATGAGGTATTTTTGTGCGCGGTTTAATTTTGCTTTACGACATGTTTGACGCTTGGAATTTAAGACGCACTCGCCGCACCAGCGCTCCGTTTACCCTGGTGCGGCGATAAATCTCCGTTTATACGCCAATACTTAAAGCACCACTTTGTGACGTCTCCGAGCGGTTAACATTGACTCGTGTTAATAACCTCGGATACCTGCAGCGGTGGTAATGCCACTGCAGATGAGGTCGTAAACTATATGGCAACTGTTGAGATCTTTGAACCCTGGAAGCATAACAATGTAGATTTTTTTTTTCTGATGAAGCAACATGACGAGCAAGTATTTATTAAATAGACACTACATGACTGCCTACATGTGCTGCTAGTAAGGGTAATATTCCATTAGTACCAGTAATTTCAATAAGTTCACTAGTTGCAACGCCTGTCAAGTTCAACAGTAGAAACAGGCGCTGCTGGTCTGGCAGCAGAGACCTACGACCAGTAATACTATTATCATTTAAAACATATTCAAATATGTTTGTTTTTAAGGAATATGATTCATACAATCCTATAGTTAAAGTTCAAATTTGTATTGCGAATCAGCAACAAAAACTTGAACAGTTTTCGCAAGGCACTAGTGTTATAAATAGCAATACTTGAAGAAAAGTATGGCCTTTGTGAACGAGTTTTTTAAAGAGCTGTCAACATTTAAATGTACTAAGATACCCGTTATTGTAGGACTTGTTTCTTTAATTATACATACGCGGTACTTACTGAGTATATAAATAATTGAATAGAAACAGTTTCTGCGGCGGAGGGAGCATTGAATGGATTTAAATAACAAGGCATATAAAGAAAACTTCGTACGAAGATGCAATGTTTAAATAAAACAAGTAAGTTTATTTACTTAAAGTAGACGCCGTTGCAGTAGAACAATCTCGACTTCAGTTTTTTCTTTAATTAAATTTATGTTATACAACAAGAGACAGTAGTGGCAAATTACACGCTTGTCGATGATAAAGAGGCGCTGATTAAGTCGGTTCTTCATCATTCCAATGTAGTTGAGATATTAGCACAGGATTCACCTTCTTCTCCTTGTCATAAGGATTAAGATGATTAGTAAAATTTATTCATTAAATTTATAAGTCAAACTGAAATATGTACTGGAATTTAGTAATATTTGCGGAGTGCTGAATGGAGGCAAAAATAAGTCTAACCTTCTGAGAGAAAAATGGAATTAAATCAAGGTAAATGTATGAGAAAAATAAAAAGTAACTCGTTAAAAATAACGTGTCAAATATATTAAAAATCCACGTACATTACTATTATATTGTTAACACTTATATAGAACCTTTTACTTCACATGTGTGCAAATAATAAGCATACTATTTATGGACATGATACCCCAACCTCCGACTGCATGTGATGTGACATTTTTATTATGATTAATGCAGAAGGTTCTAGACTTTCTAACTGTTAAATCAGCCACGGTATCCTGTATTAACACTACGGTTCGTATCAAGTTACATCTTAATGAGGATATGGAGAAGAAAATGCACAGTGGCAGCGGTGAGATCACTATGATGTAGGAAGCGGCACTAGATCTTTGATGAAATTAATATCATGAGCTGATAGAACAAGTTTTATAGAAAGGATTTTCTTTTCAGAAAGGAAGTTATAAACAATTATTATTGCAACCTTTATTAAGATAAGATGAAGATACAACTGTAGGAGAAGACTAATTAGCTAAGTCTCTGATATTAGTATAAAGGTTGAACAAAATTATCCAAAATACGGGTTTCGTCGTCGTTTCTTTAATCTTTTATACTGCTTATCTCTTCGATATGCATTACAATGTCTTTTGATGACCATTTTATGTCAAGACAATTTGAAAAATTTGCTGACGTAACCCATTAATATAGACCAGTTTCCTAATGCAACGACTAACCACTTGTAAGATGGTGCTTACTCCCGCCGTCATATTTGAAATTTTCTGCGGTAACAGTATCAGCTTCTCCTGAGAATTATCATTCGGAGAATTATAAAGAATAAGTTTCCAATATTTTCTGTAATACGAGTTTTGTAAAATAATATTATCCATAGAAAATGTGCATGTTTTTAAAATTTATTGAATATATCAAGGTAACATCAAGTCTTGTACTGTTTGACTATCAGCGCTTCATCCGAAAGCTACATTATAGAATGACGTAATCGCTTAGACGAAACGGACCAAAATCCAAATTACTATGCAAGACAAGGATTTCCGTTGAAACTCGAAAAAAAAAAACAGAAAAAAGTTCGAACATTTGCATAAACATAAAGCAGGATGAATCAATGACCGGACACGGTTATTTTATTCGGGTAATGGTTCTACCAAAACATACTGTACGTTTGGGAGGTTGGACTGTTTGTGTGTTATAATCAATAGATGTTAATAATAGTATAGATTATAGCAGTGAACCGGTAGTAATTATACTCGCCAAGACAACAGTAGACAAAAGAGCTTTAATTTTATGACTTCTAAGAGCATTAGGAGCAGCACCGTACATAAACAGGGAAAACCTGCTAGAACAAATAAAATCGAATGAACTGAAGTTAATAAACTATAATTGGTACAATTAGTTAAAAAGACGATGATGAAATTAGTAAAATATCACATAATATTGCAAGTGAGTAGGTCTCTGATCCCTGAAACCTTGTAGTTAAGTACTTTCGCTGTTTTTGCCTCAAGGCATAGTAGTATTTGTTGGGTAAATACTTAAAATCCTATACTTTAAGGAGCCGCTTAAAATATGGTGATGTATACACCCACTTAACGCAACATTCTTATAGGAATGCATTTACCATCAGAGGGACCGACCTGTATTTAAATTCTTGGTGTTGCCTGCAGGCACACTAAAATGAAAGTCTAATAATAAAACAATTTTATTGCACAGTAAATTGGAAAAGAAGGCGTAGCTGATTAAAGAGACTCATTTCTTTCTTTTTCATTTGACGAGACGAGAAAGGCATTCACCTGATGCTAAGTGATACACTTGCCTATAACAACGTGGCGTTAGTTAAGATGTTATACGCAACACAATATTGAACTTGTCAAGTCTCTTTACCCCTGCAATTTTACTGGTTCCTTTACACATAAACTACGCCTCGTTGTTACCAGCGCTATTCCGGAACATTATAATGAATTACTGGATATAGTGATAATGGAACCTAGTACCACATAATATAAACACAAACTCGCTTAAATTAATTTTAAATTAATGTTTATTAAAGTGGTTACGAGTGCTCTGTGGTATTCCGCTGTTAGTAATAAAAGTAGATATAAATTCAGGCGAAATAATTCGCAGCTGAATAATTTAAGGTCGATCCAAGATCGTTTTAAGAATTCCCGTCTCTCGCCGCGAAACCGCTTGGGCCTCTAACGAAAGCTTTAATAATAAATCTGGAAACGGTTCGTTTTAAAATAATTAGGATTAAGCGTTGCGAAATTTAACTGGGACTGCGAAGAAGATGTTTCTGTAGCAGGGAAAGTAATGATTTATTATTTTTTTCTACGCCTTTCTTGGTATTATATATATCAGTCTGACGTAATTCAACTAGAAATGTATATGTGTATCTTTATATGTAAGTCTTATGAGCACATTTCTACTACAGAAATTACAAGAAGCATTTGTTCCACCCTCCTTCCACTACTGGAAAAGGCGTACTGCGATACTCCCATACTTATGTTGTAAACATCCAAAGAGGTTAGGCTCTCCATTTCTAATAAGAACAGCCAACGAGTACAATAACATGCGAGCGTCAGTGTTTATGTCCAAATACGATATGGGTATCTTCAAATCAAGAATGAATAGGTATTTACTAGGTTAATACGCTTTACCACCTCACACCACATCTTTACTTAACATCAGGTGGTCAAACATTAACAATTGTACTCTAACATACAAATACTATTCTAAAAACAATACATTAACAAATCTACTCTTTTATAAATTTGATATAAATGCCTTCAAATATAACTGGTAATTTCAATTAGTTACATAAACCAGTAAATCCTTTGACGAATTATTACTAAACCAATGGATGAAACATTTATTTACTTTGTATATTTCAACTGCGTATTTGACCTTACTATTGCCTTCACTTTATCCCACGCACTTTATTTATAGATTAATAAAATTTTACGATATTGCCAATAATTCGGAGACAAGATCTTCGAATGAACACAATAATGAAAACAATAACGAAAAACATTAGAGATCTATAATCTACCTCCATTATATATATTTAATGTGAAAATTGTTTGGTTTTACAATAAAGAAAATTTCCAATTTTCCTTCATCAGAAATAATGTACTTGCATCAGTGTCGCCAGTCACGGAGCCGCCGCCTTCCAGTTCTTATGACAACACAAAATCAAAAACATAAAGGTAACGCCACTCTTGATTAATAACCCAAAAGGTTTATAGAGTTAAAAAAAAGAGTCGACACGTCGCATCATCCGAGACCCAAATCAGGGTCTATTCATCGCGACAATGGGATTTGAACCGAGAGCGAGGATGTCACAGGGGCTGTATTGCAAGTGGATAGAGTTCACTTTGCGGCTGTGTTGTTAGCGAACGATTTTGGACGCTTTCCCTTTCGTGATGCAGTGTATTTTTGTTTGAGCCAGTAGGAATGGAATTCCAATATGGCGTCGAAGAAAGGATGCGTTGGGGTATAAAAAATACGGTTCGATGCACGTGGGCGGTCGCGGGACCTGTACGAGTGCTTAATGTATGTCTGTAACGCGCCGATATGTGTACAACGTCATATTTACTTAATGCTGTTTACCCGCATGAGGTGCGAGGAAATTTTGAAATTGGAACCTTGAACCCAGGATCTTGACATTGCACCCAATACTAGAATTCGAGCAGAGATGTAGCGTAACAGTAAACAAAATTTTATATATCAAGTATAAAATGGATCGACAAATGTATAATTTAAAATTTCTATTTTCTTTCATCAGCCGATAGACGTCCATTGTTAAACATAAGCCTTCCCCAATAGAGGGTGGATTTGGGCCATCCCTACCACGCTGGCTCAATGGGGGTTGATAGGGTGCCAGAGCATTGTTTTTTGACAAGCAGGGTGCACCACGAGCAGGTGAGGTTGGCTTGGGCATCGTGAGTTATTACGTGGGATCTGTTACACCACGTGAATAGTAAACCGTTGTTTCTATTCTTGTTTATAATCGCAACATATAACGCAAGCACAAGACTGTATTTTGTGGAATACATGACAAGAGACTATTGTTTGAAATGGCGATGATAATGATGATATTCGTAATATATATTTTCTATAAATAGTTTATATTACAATTGCAAATGTAGCAAAAAAGTGAGCAAATTCGGTCTCGTTAGTTATCAGTACATTATGTTAGTATCTTATCTAACGCAATTAATATGAAACCTTGTTTTGATTCAGCAATCTTCGATTATCAGTGAAGTCGGTACATCAAATGAACCCTTGTTAATATGAAAATGCATTTATTGTTGACGTAAAGAAAATCCATCATTGTTCATAACATAAATATTTTGCTTCACGTGTGACGAGGATTGAATGACAATTCAACCCAGGTCACACGAGATGGAGTTAAGACGCTGGTGGGCCTTATTCGAACCTTAACAAATACTATTATACATAAATTTGAAAATATTCAATAACAAATATTTTGTCAGAGCACGCATGCCTCTCTATCTTAAAAGGCAACGTTAAAATTTTTATTTAATACTGGAACTTATTGAACGTCGAAAATCTACCAGCCATTCGCAAAGCAAAGGACTCGGATTTGAGAATAATGAGCGCAAGAAACTCATGGGACTGTGTACACTTTTTTTTTAATTACAAAATTTCTTACATACAGACTTACGTGCTGCGCAAGAATCTGCGCGTTATATTACCACACATCACTTCGGCTTTATTACATCATCATAATTTCAATCGATGGACTACTGTGACATAGGTCTCTTGACGTCCACGTTTTATTACATCAATATTTTGTATCTATTAATACTTAACTAATGACAAAAGCGAAAATCTTTCATTATGAACATGTTAAACGACCCTTTCGAAAAGCGTGTAGAAGTGAACAAACAAAATTAAACTCTAAATGGAGATTAAATAGAAGGCAGGACCGCGCGCGGGGAGCTGATAACGCACTCGCTCGTTTGCCTACCACACTCGAAATCTAAGTGATCTTCACGAAGAATTATAGATCATAAAACAAGATAATAAAGGCTAATATCGCGCGAACGATGAAGCTAATCACATACGCTGCCAATCGCAGAACACGAGACCCTATTGAAGTTTGAGAAGGCCGTAATATACCAGTCGCCTGTCGTTATATTAATCGGAATATGATGCTTTAGCACAATAAAGTGAGAGGATACCTTCTGTCTGGCACCAGCTCAAGCTTGCACGGTTACATTGTTAACCTACCATGATACCCTCTCTTTACTTGAGTCTTTCATGTACATGTTCGTTAAGATTTTCTCTTTTTTATGTACTATATTTTATGATAAAATATTGTACATAAAAAAGAGAAAATCGCAGCTCCTCTTTCTACCGCCAAATAGTAATGTGCAAATATTACTGTGTTATGTCTTAAGACGAGCGAATTTAGTTCTGTGACGTTAGCTAGCGCTACGTTGTTTTTGCAAATGCTTACCATCAGGTGATCGGCTTCCTCGTCTCGTCGAATAAAAAAAAACTTATTGTGTATCTTTAAGGAGATCTGTTAGTATTATTTGCTATTATCGACTTTAAATCATCATTACTATGCTCTATTCTTCCTTGATCAGGTGTCAGCAGAGCATGTCTTCTTTATACTTCTATCGACTTTTCCTTTTTAAAAGAATATCTACTTTTGTGCTGTTACAGTTCTACTTTAGTATTTATCACCCATTAATGAATACGTATTTAGTATTGTAGTATTCTTTAACTAGGACTCTAGTTACCTTAGTAAATTCGTTAGCTATTACTGCTGAAGAGCCAGTGTAATAGTTGGCAACAAAAAAAATCATACATTCTAATTAAACAATATTTATGTATTTATTTTGATGTTTGTTTAATTAGGACCAAACTGATACTTCACTGTTAATTATAACGTAATTATAAATAAGCATATGCGGAAGTATTGCATGATTCCCCCTCAAGGCTTCATAACTTTGGAAACAAACACAATCAGAAATTCTGAAACAGCGGCAAGTTTACGAATAATTTATTTGCTTTAAGTAAAATTAACTGACTGTAAACACTGCATATTGTGGTAAAAACAACTAACTATTGCATTTAGTGTTAATGCTTTAAATTTTTACATGACTAGAGATCACTATTGGAAGAAATAATAGCTTTATGGATTTTAAATAGTAGCCTAAACTTTATTGGTAATCCATAAAAGAACAGGATTCGAAACAAAAAATTACTCCTTAAAATAAGCACTAATCCTATTTTATTTATTTAGGTCTTCTTTGGCAAATAGAGAAAGACTAGGTTTCTTTTGGCAGAAAATAAATTATGCTCTGGAAATACTTCTCAATTTTACTAGTTTTGTAAGATGTGTAGAAACATTTAACCAAGACTAAGCAGTAATAAATACTGCAGTAGGAGAAGCTTCATCACGGAGCTTTTGAGAAACGGATATTACAGAAGATGATCCTGGATAAATTTTTACCGAATACATTTTTAAGATAATATTTATAAGTATCGCGGTAACAAAGCTTAAACATGGATGTTAATAAACTTTAAAGATAGAAGTAAATTAAATTAAAAAAAAAATCAAATATTAGTGATTGCGTATTACTGTAATAAATAACCAACGGTCTGTACTACATTCTCGTAAAATTTATTAAAGATTAAAACTTCCCTTTCTTATTTTTCTAATCTTAGGGTTAACAGTTTTAAACTTTAAAGGTATTAAAGAATTTTTTTTCCTATTATTTTCAACAGAATCTTTATAAAGAAAGTCAAAGTCAGAGTTAGGTTATGAATGCCTACAAATGTCTAAAGTAAAGGTTAATCAGACAGTAGAAACCACAGACTGTATAAAAGCAACAGCGTAAGTTCTAGATCATATAGTCATTAGATTAGGATAGATCTTTAAAATATAAAACGCAAAAAAATTACCTTATTATAGAAGTGATTCAATTAGTTTCATCAAACTAAAAGGGTTCTTACAAGACGACTGTCTACATACCTAGAAACAAACAAAGATACGAATTAATAAACAATTACATTTGTTAATATCTTTCATCAGCATCAGGTGACACGGTAGCTTCTGGGAATAGTCCAGCGGTTTTTCGCAAACTTCACCAGAACGTTAATATGTTTAGTTTCGTATGAACACATTCACAAATTAATTACAAAGTGCCGTTGGAGTTATATTGGGAATACCACGGAACAGCCATCACATTATCACACGGCCGGGGCAAAGATTAACAAGTAACGTATTTATGGCCTAAACACACAGGCGACAGACCTCAGGCCGAGCGGGCTTAATCCCCTTTTATGTTGGTAACACACCGCATTGTATTTGATCTTACTAACAACAAGAAAATACCCGAAACTATAAGCGAATACCTCATAACTGCTACACACAATAACTATCTTCGTTAATATGGAACACTACAAGAAGTTGATGTAAAACCTAGACTTACACTTAGAGAATGTAACATTGTTTCATATTCCAAGTGTACTAGTATATTATTATGCTAATATATACAGTCTTAAAAATGATCATACTTAACACCGAGCAACTAAGTCGTAATAGCCTAGTGGTTTGAACGCCGACCTTTCATTCCGAAGGTACCGGGTTCGAATCTGGCCGGCACCAATGAATTAATCAATTTATGTGCAGTTAGTACAACAACTCACGTACGTAAAGTCATGTATCAAATCGGGTTGCCATAAACTTTACCGAAAAAGCCGAGCAACTAAACCGTAATGCATATTGCTTGTATTATATATGGGAATTGCATAATATCCCAATCAGACAACAATGTACTTTAGTGGAAAAAAAATTTGGATTTTGTCTATTTGGTCATGATCACAAAGGACTAAGCTGAATGATGTCCCGACGGCACAATCATAACGGAATACCAACAGATTTTAATTATAGATAATAATCCGATCTATGAGGAATTAACCAATATAATTAATAAGAGAAATATACTGGAAATGCAATTGGAGAGTAGAGTAGTAGTTGTCGTTTTATTCAACGAGACGATCAAAGCGTTCTCCTAATGATAATTAATATGCTTTCCTATAATAACACGACATAGGTTAAGATGGTATGCACAGCTCTTCATTGCGCTCATTTTGATACATAAGATGTTAAGTCTCGTTACACCAGTAACTTCACTAGCATATAACATCCTTCCAAACGAAACATAGCTATGTTCGCAAATTACTATTTGGCGGTAGAAATATGAGCTGCGGTGGTACCTACCTATATGGAAACCTACCAGTGAGCAACTACAGGCTGAAGTAACTACGGTGATGATATCACAACGTTCAGCTCCGCAGTATGAGGCAAGTTTTAAAGATGCGCCATTACTTCATATTAAATTTATTAGACAACGCGATAAATCGGCGCAAAGCCGAGTTCCGCTTCAGCCATTAACAACACGCGAAGCTAACATATTAATTATTATTAGCGAAATGATTAATTACACGGTAACGACGCAATGAACAGGCCTACCCTACTTGCGAGGGTAAACGGTGGTAAATTGCTCAAGTACATGACCCATCGATCAGACGGCGGGCTAACGCTTCATCGACCCCTGCCATGGGAAGAGAATCAGTTCATTTTTTGAGACTACCATACGTCGGTCAATTTCGGTACGTTAAGTCTCTGTTTCGAATAATCGTATTGGTAGTAGGTGAATATTACTGTACTCAAGTTTTAAGTGAAATTACAGAGAGAGTGACTTAACATTTAAAATTTTTTGTACCATAGAAATTAAGGATGAGCAACAGACGGACGGTATATCGATACCGGTTTGTCAAAATCAAGCCTTAATTTTACCATGACAAAGCGGAGGGTTGGAGGGGTCCATTGTTTGTAGCCAGACGTGATTTAAATATTCCGTCGGGGCCGGCGACGGCGACGTCGGTCTGCAGACCTTTTTTTTTAATTTTTTCTCATTTTGTACGAAATCTGACGCGGTCCTTGGCGTGCATTGAAACATTAATACGGGAACAGATTTAACTTCATCCGGCCGTCTGCCTTTACTTAATCCTGAATCGAAACGCTTTAAACTATAATAAAGTTACTTTCAAATTATGTTTTTATATACAAAGTGAAGAAATTGGCTTTACCATAGAAAGTGCTACGAACACCCATTACAATCAAGCTGCATGTTTACACTACGTTTACACCTTAAGAAATGAGATTGCTTATCGTAGCATTGCTGGGTTAGTTCACTATCATAATGTTTGCTTACTGCTTGATAAAACCAATCAACTAATTCTTTTTTCTAATATAAAGTGGGCTTGGAATTCACGTAATGGAAAGTGATCACTGATGCCCATGGACAGTCGCAAGACTCGAGGCCACGTCACTGCGTTGCCGACTTTGAAAGAGGACGTGGTAATGAATTTTCTTGAAAATCCTTATTTTGGAAAATACTTTTGAACATGTACGAAAATGAAATATACTTTGAATGATATATTCGAAAAGATCCTTCCTAAACTCCCTCCCCTCTCTCTGCCCCTTAAATCCCTGGACGTGTGAACAGAGCAGCAATAAAGCAAATCGTCCGCCCAGCCGCCGACTCACTCCCATTGTTCCGCTTCTGTTATTTATACTTGCGCAAAGAAGTCACCACACGTGCCGACTTTACCGGGAATTGCGTATTTTAAAATGTTTACAGTTTCGCCACTTGTGTATTATATTTAACCTGTCACCACCGCGCACTGACGGTCGGTGAGGTCACCACGTAGCGCTGCGGTTACATGGCCGTGTTTGATAAGAGAACGGAATTCGTTACTACTTACGAGGAAAATCTATCGATGTTCAAGTTAAACTATTTTATTTAACCTGTGACATAATTTAGTCTAAATAGATTTAATTCTGTTTCTTTATGTAACCTAATCGAAATGACAGGAGACGGGTCAATAAATGACAGTTTGATGCAATTAAAGGTTGGACAAATTTAAGTCTACTAGTGAAGTGCACTCACCCAAATTCATGAGTTAGTGGCCTTACAGAATACCTTAGAAATCTATGACAAGCAATGGAAGTTCATCTCTTGAAATTATGATGATGTCCAAAGTGAATATTGCGGAAATAGATATACCGCCTACATTGTAAGCCGTTACTGACGCTTGCGTTAATATTAAAAATATTGTATTTCAATATTATTATCTATTAAACAAACCTTATAGGCGTTTCACTAAAAATAAATATTTTAGAATTAATATTGTTTTTTGTGCGGAAACCCAATTTCTTTTAATGAAAAAATAACATGTTATGCCTTATATTTATACCTATATGCACCTATATGAGCGTCGCATAGACAGACACAGGAGACGTTAATTCTGGTTACCTCGGTAATTACACTAGCTACAAACTGGAATACAGTAATGTTGGCATAGTACTGTTTGTCGGGTGTAATGGGAGCTGCGGTGGTACCTACCTAGAAGGTTTGCGGCAAACGGACGACACCTACCACCAGTAAAATGAAGATGATGAATACTCGGCACCAATCGCTACACTAATTCTATTAAATGTTAAAAACTGTACGCAGAGAAGAGGGACAGAAGGGAAGAAAGAGATAGGAGACAAAGACTGTCACTGCAGCGTGGTACTAAATATAATCAGAGCTTGTTTATACAAACAGAAGCCCTTAACCCTCGCGACGGAAACCGTTCGGCTATTTCAGTTAGTTAAAATAAATTCAAGCGCGACGCGGGCCCCCGGTTTACTTTGCTTCATATTTTATTACTGCTTCCGGCGGAGTGCAGTCGCTCCTTTCACTATCATCTTTTACTTTGTTGATTTTGTCAACTTCAAAACTCTTCCTCTTAACTAACCGATACAGAAAACTCGAACAAATTCCAAGTCAGTTCGAATAAAAAAAAAAACTTCGTCTGTCCAACATTTGGGTCCTCATTTCTAATAAGAACAGCAAAGGAGTGGAACAACTTGCCGGCGTCAGTGTTCCCGTACAAATACAATGTGGGCGTTTTCAAGAAAAGTGTGAATGGGCAGCTACTAGGTTAATGCGCCACCATAGAGCATCATCACTTAATATCAGGTGGGATCGTGATCAAGTTTTTAATGGAGCAAAGGTTATCCTTTGCTCCATTAAAACATGAGAAGCGATCAGAATGGGCTAATAAGCAGATTTCATTATAAATTTATAACTTCTTTGTACAGATTAATACATAAAAAGTACTATAAAGATCTTTTAATTAAAAGAATTTAGAACCAGTGATGACTTGATTATGGTCTAGGTGGAGTTAGTAACCTTTTTTGTTAGGATTAATGATACATTGATTATAATTTATTACAATAATAATGTAAGGAACTAAATGAATATTGATTTTATGAAATGGACCACTCTTTGTTAATTAGGTACAGAATGCTGATATCGGTCTAGATTTTAGTTTCAAAGCATTTTTAAACTGAAAAAGTAGACGACTCAGAGTAATCCGTCTCTGATAATTTAACAGCGAGAAGACGACGATGCTGTTAAGGTGATAGTTTTATAGAGGTGGTAACAGTACAATTGTATTAGAAAAAACTCCACATAAAATATATGTACATACAAGCAAATAAATATATTATAAGTGAATAAGATCTCCGACTATAATCTGAGGAATAAAAGCAAAAGCAAACAATTATTTTTATATATATATATATATATGTATCTCGAATAGAAACTTAAATGAGCCGTACTTTTGGGACTCTCAACTAATTTCTCCGTGTTTACAGTTCCATTACATTGATACAGCTTAAAAAAAGAAGTTCATCAAAGCCCGGCGAAGATCGCTCCCTGAGGTACATTAGGAACCTTGATGCAGCGTCGCGCCATCGCTCTGGTTACCTGCAGGTGGTGGTACACAAAAAAAAAAGGTTGCAACTCGATTGTTCGGCACCTACCTCTAGAGATGTCAGCTATTTAAAAAAGAAAATCGACATATAGTGAAAAACATTACTGTGTTCCGGTTTGAAGTGAAATTACTGGGGTAACAAGACCTAATACCTTGTGCTTATAGCGTAGTGGTGCTGCTAATACCATTTTAACTAGTGTTCTTTATTATGGGCGGACGGACATATCATTATACTATTAAGTGAATGTAATGTTTACTTTCAAGTGTACAAGGTCCCCAAGATAAAAAATGACCTGGTTTATGAACCAATACGGCATTTAGCACTACGTGTAAGTTCAACCTGAAAAATCTTATAAAAGAAAATGAGTGAAATTATATTTGCTATATTAAATTTGTAGAATATCTGGATAGTTTTTCTCTACTTCCTAGTTTAACTGAGAAAGCCATCAGGGGATTGGAATTGTCACTATGATGTGGGCAACGAAAGGATCTGTTATAGTAGTACCGTTTTAGTGTTAGTTAATGAATTAACTGGGAGAATTGGTATGTCCGTTAGGGGAAAATTTCTAAAAAAAAATCTGTTATAGATAAATCTTAAAGCATTAGCAGACGAGTCTAATTCCATATGAGTCAAACGTGCAAGATTTAGTTCAAGAGGCCTTCATCTAACCAAGGTTCCGCCGATATGCGATGATGGATTCATAGTAACCTTATCAGAGGTGAAGTCACACCTGATAACCATTAATGGGATTATCTTGAATGTATTCCAAGAGCACATAAACTGGAACGGGCCGGTGATGTTTATTTATTTATATTTAATTGCAAACACCTTGGGCGAAGGGCGCGCTAATAAGCCATCCTATTTGTTCACAAATATAAATAAATTCAGGATTTCTTTGATTCTAGCCAAAATCTACAATCTGGGTGAAAACGAGAACAAAGTATTTTTTTTAAATAAATATCTGAACCATTCCACATTATGCTAAGTATTCTTATGACTACGATTCCGCTTATTGGTAAATGAGGTTGTAAGTCTTCTAGATCATTAGTCTAGAAGCAGTCTGTTTCTTATCATTACAACTTAAGTGTCTTACCGATGTTATAATTGAAAGTGTAACAACAATTTATTTTCTCGTAGTAATGGTTTCACTGGTAGTACTCTTACGTTGGTTCAGACCGTCTAGGTAGGTACCACCACAGCTCCTATTGTAGCCAACAAACAGTACTGTGCAAACATTACTTTATTCTAATTTGAAAGGCATTATAGCTAGTGAAATTACTGGTATAACAAGACTTAACATGTTATGTAGTTAAGATGGTATATCTTAACTAACAGCACGTGAATGCCTCAATAGTCTCGTCGCTACGGCAAATATAAATCGTATATTTTTGGAGAGAAAACGCTTCATAAAAGAGTTGCTGTTCTTACTATGTTTAATATATAAGTAAACTGACCCCACCAATGTTGTGGTTATAACAAAACCCCACCATCCCATTGCCCCTTGCGGAAGTTATGTGAGGGCACTTCAGTTGTTAGTTACATCCCTTATCGTCCTACCTGTGAGTAATTCAAATTTATTGCTATCGGCCGAACATAGGTTTTTACGGTGCGCGAGGGGCAGTTTTTCTGACGGTGAATACTGCGGTACCCTCATGGGAAATGGATAATCATGAGGATGGAATTAACCTCTCTGAAATAAAATTCACCCTCAATGTTTTTATCTACTTATACTTATACTTGAAATCGGTAAGGATGACGCTGAAGGTGAAGCGTGCTCGTCCATATACTCTCGCTCACATTTATTGGACGGCCGAAATACTGATATTATGGTAACAAATTTACGAAATGGTTGTAATGGGTGGTGATTTGGCAACCAGCTGGGTTCGAAAACCACCAACCACCATCCAATCTCCACGTGCGGCACCCTAAATCGAACCTGCGGCCTCCGCGCCACGGAGGCAGGTAATATGTTTTTGCAACCTAGTGCGGTTCACTGCAGGGGAACTGTTACAAAACCTTAATATTTTTTCGAAATATAAATAAATATTCCGATATAACGTCGAAAACTCAATAGGGCTTTGTGTACCGTTATCTGTGTTATTACATCGTAACACGGGGGTCCTTGGTTCGATTATCGCAATTCACTGTAAAGTTTAGATGGCGATAGGGTTTATCCTTGTTATCTATTATTCTCATTATGTATCAAAATGAGTGCTGAATTATTTTGTGGAGACCATACTTCTCCATCTGATCTGACGTGGTGGTAGATTGAAGAGAAAGATTGATTTGGTAACTTCTCTTATGAGGGCCAAGAAAGAAACCATGCAGGTCCGTGTTATGACGCAATTAGCCGCTGTCACGAAAGCAACTCATGTACTGCATGACTTCCTCCTTACTCATCATGCCTGTAACTGTTTAGTAGGCAACAATAAACAAATACGTAGTAATAAATACAAGGAGAGCAGCCGAAGCGGAGATATAGCAGGCTTTGTTCGTAGAGCACCTGCTACACGAATAAATTGGGAGGCAGCCGCTTCTACATTATTAAGCCGTGGTAGCAACGCGAATTATATACCTAAGGGCGCTTCCCCAATTTCTAAGTCCCAATAAATTTTAAGCAAATTTCCAGCAGTATAGGTAAGGGACAGCCGTCTGCCAGGTGAAGAACGTGAATAGTTGGATGTAGATTGTATAGGACCAGAAACATGGGAAATCGATTGGGGTGGCCTCTGTCCAACAGTAGATTAAATAATTTAAAACGATGATGATGATCATGCAGTAAGTCAAAGAGGTTGAAAACCCAAAGACCGTAACAAAGCGTTTGCAACAATTCTTATCAAAGATAGATCGAGGTCAATGGATGGAAGGAATTATTTTTACATCATCCATTGTTAAAGAAATGGTGTTAATAATAATTAAAAATGTTTACAATTAACGATTAGTGGTACATAAGTCTTTCTTGCATTAATAAGTAACCATCACAGGAGTCCGTGATTCTGCCAACAAACAAGTTTAAGTCTTTCACTTTCAGACTTGCTCCAGTTAAAAAAATATTAAATTGTTAAAACGTTAACCAAATAAAACTTTTGATGTGTTGAGATAACAAGCGTTATGTGGTGAATTGCAAACATATAAAACAGGGCCATATCGGGTGAACGCTCTGCCCGACGTATCGATTTAAGATAAAAAAGGTGTTATATTTTCGAGTCCTGATAATTAACAGGTAAAGGACATTTTTTAAGTCCTTTTTGTATCGACACAAACCGTCCTTTAATTTTAAACGGTTATGTTTTTCTTTTCCTCATCCTGAGGATCGTGATGACTTTCATCAATTATTTTAGTCCTTGAACGATATCTCGTATTACAGTAAATTATACCCGGAAAGCATTTTCCTTAATTTTTAAAGTAACATCAAATTTATATTTAATTTTCGAATTTGAACGGCTGGGGCGAAATTTCTTTAATTCTACCTATACCTTTGCTATTGCTGTATTTCTTAATGGCGGGTGCTGAAGACTGTTTGGCAAATTCATTAGTGAACTACAAAGCAGCAATAAAGGATGAAAGAATATATTGAACAAATAATGTAACGAGCTTAAAGCTAAATGAGCAGTTATAAACAGAAGGTGTCAGAAGACATTCAACGGAATGGGCATCGGATGATCATTTTCGCAATTACACACAAGGTGAGCGTAAATGACAGAATCGTGAATATACCTATATTATAATAGTTTCTCGTGTACGTTTCTTCATTCTCGCTTTGTTTAAATTGCGTAACGGCCTTTAATAATTGGGTAACAATTAAATTACTAGTGAACAAAATCGCTTACACAATACGACGCTCTATGTAATAGAGGTTTGTCAAGGTGATCTGAACGATTCCAAGCGAGTATAACGATTTTACTAATTCGTTAACATACGTAAAGTTGTTTTTTAATTAAATTTATTTTTAGTAATAATACATTACATAGGCTATTAGTTTTTTTATTCGAGGTGACGAGACGAGCATTGCGTTTACCCGATGGTAAGTTATACGCTGCCCATAATAACGTCGCGCTGGTTACGATGGTAAACACAGCACCACATCACGTTCGTCGCCTGAGACTTTCTCGTTACCCCAGTAATTTGTCTACCCTTCAATCCACAAAACAGTACTATTTGGCAGTAGAAATAGAACGTGCACCTAGGCGGTCTCCGGCAAAAGCGACCTGCTGCCAGTAGGTACAAACAAGTATGAGAGATATATTAACGGTAAGGATTTCATACACTAAAACCAAATTACACTGCTCTTAAAACTGAAACACAAAAATGCTGTGAACGTATTTACTAATATCGACTCATCATGATAAACCTGACACTATTACGGCGGATAAATAAATATTGATCACCTAATTGGATCTTGGGTATATGGCAATGTTAATGGTAATAGTGGGTGTTTTAAGACGACATGCCGATTATGGAGCAGAAATATAACGACGCAAAATTAACGTTAAACTTAGATCCATACAAATCCATTACGGCAAAACCCCAAGTATACTCTGTGATATAATCAACAGGTTTCCGCACAACATTTGCATTTATTCGTACATAAACAACTTCTAGTAGCTTTCACTAAGCTGTTAAGGATAACTTTATTATGTATAGTAAAGAATATAATAACATTCCATCCTCACATGTAATTACGACTCAGTAACGACTAGACTTTGTTACAAATGACTGTAATATAATTCACACGTACCCGTCCGCTAAGTCATTCGGAATCTTCGAAAACCAATAACAAGTCGGCCGGCCGGAGATCGTTGAATAATACATCGGAGCAAGGACCTCGTCGCCCCAGCATCCGAACACGTGTAAATACACAAGATAATTCCGAAATTATTATTCCATCCACAAACCAAGCCTGTAATTAGAACGGTGCTAAAACATATCAGAACTTATGTCAGGGCTTTGCACCAGCACCAGGATTCAAGTTCTAGTACTCGCCGATGTACCGCGCAATTATAATACATAACAGAAGTAATTCTTTTATATAACCTCTTTTTATATAGATTAATTTTTATTAATGATTAAGTTAAAGTTAGATCTATAAGTCCTACGTTTGTCCCAACATTATTATAGTTAGTCAGTATTATTTCTTAGTACTAGGAGGAAAAGGCAAATGGGATTCATAATTTTTGGTTTTCCTGATTCCTATCTGTATTTATAAAATAAACTAAAACCTTTTCTTAAATATAATTAAATTATATTACAGAATGGAAAAATTAAAACTAAAGTTATATTATCATTAATTAAAGAGACGTAGTAAAAATTATGTATATGTGGCAGTACGAGGTAGTAAGTGATATGGCCCTATCCATTATAATTAGTACACTAATAATATTGTTGTAAAAAAATCTTTTAGAAACTCGTTATTAAAAGTTGTCTTTATGTATGAAATTAAATAAAAAAAAAAATAACAATTTAAAATTTGTTCAGCGTGAGGCAAACCGGCATGGGAACACTTTAGGTGAGTGACCCGGAAAAACAAAATACTGTACGCGATATAATTGCGTCTCAAAAAGATATAGCGCCTTTAATTCCTGTAGACGTGATGTCATGGAATATTCTCAACTACCGGTTAATGCGAAGACCACTGTATTAAGAGAATGGAGAGGTCAGCTCGTCTAGAACATAAACTGTGCTGTAAACCTTACTATAGAGCACTAAATACAGATACATGAAATTTATTAAAAATTAATAACCGTAACTTAAAAATTGATCACATCATCAATATTGATCGGTATTTTTTTTTATCTGACAAAATGTCGAGACAAGCAATACATTCACCTGATGGTAAGTGATACGTTTGCCTATAACA
The DNA here is from genome assembly GCA_018246255.1 of Pachliopta kotzebuea. NCBI lineage: Eukaryota > Metazoa > Arthropoda > Insecta > Lepidoptera > Papilionidae > Pachliopta > Pachliopta kotzebuea. The sequence goes on along the minus strand of DWLS01000012.1, from coordinate 12,326 downwards.
ACGTAGCACTAGTTAAAATAATATACCACTTACTTAGCGCTCGTCGCTTTTTGACTTACGGTATTATCTCATTACCTCGGTAATTTCACAAATTTCCAGCACCCTTCAAGACCGAATACAATAATGTTTAGACATTAATATTTGGAAGCAGAAATAGAAGTTGCGGTAGTACCTAGACCAGTCTCCGGTAACAGAAACCTACTGTAATGCATTAAATTAGACACCAAATTGCGAATTAATAGTATAATTTATTTTTTATACGCCAAACACACCATCACTATTAGTGCTTAAATTACCGAGAGCTACCTAACGCAATAAAGGAAGGAGCTATCACAGACAAAGCGTTATCACGCCTACTACCAGTAGATTTCTACTGCTGGACATAGTCCCCGCAGATATCTCCAGCTCTCGCTTGTCAATAGCCTTATAGTAAATTCAAATCTACGATCTAAATTTGTCAAGGTACTAGATTTTTGAGACTTATAATCTGTTTTAAAGACTTCTTTAATAAAAAGTTTAAAAATTATAATAACTAAGTGGCTTTTGAATACGTGCAACTTGTTTTATTTTATTTGGGGTCAACGTCTTCATGGAATAATTGGTTATAAGTCCTATGAAATGTTATTTCTTTGCGATGTTGTTCTGACTGTAGATATGGTCCACTGGTTTGAAATATAATTTTAACAAACAACTAGAATGTTGCTAGCATAAAATTATTCACTACCGGCTATGACATATACACTCAAACTTCACAGAAACAATTGGAAGCAGACAAAAGCTACAGGTAGTTACAAAGACGAATCTATGTTTAAGTTTTACTTTAAAACATCTTTCTGTCATCGTCGATAAAAAACTTTCTTAAGACATATTGCTGGTATACATTCAAAGCAGTTTTAAGTTATGACGAAATAAGTCAATTTTAACTTTCCTTCAACTGGAACAGACAAGTTAAACTGCGGGCATAAGTCAGTACACGTTTGACAAAAGGGAAGATGAATAATCATCAACGCATCGGTACTTGTTTGAACAGGTAGTGTGTGAGAAGGAGAGAGGAGCAGCTGGCCTCATCGCGCACGTAAACCGTGGCTGCTAGGGTCAAGAATGCGTTCTACGAAAGGCCCATCAATCTCCTTGAGTGAAACCTGACAATTTGGCCGTCATTTCATAATGACACCTAAGCTCCCGGTGTCAGGGTTTAAAGTCTCAAAAGGCATCTGTGTTTATCTATTGATGGAGTAATAAATACCGGAGTAGAGGAAATTTTGTCTGGTGAACAATCGACGTATTATTTTTCAACTGAATTTTTTATATCCACGAGATTGATGGGTCTGTTGTTATTTTAAATTGCAGTGTATTTATTTTATGTATGCTCTAATAACAAGTAATTCACGCTTCCAACTTTAACATATTGATAGTATTTTCATCTAAAAATTACGGTATATAAAATTGTCAAACAGTTTTGTAATAAATATTTTGATGAATAGCGATCATGGGAGAGCATAAGTTACGGAACCACCGTGGGATTCCGAAGTTACTGACCCGAAGAGGCAGTATTGAGAGGAAACCGGCAATAGGCATGAGACAAACACCTCGCACAAGTTATTTGTAAGCACGGCGGGGTCACTGAACAGCATCATTCGGCCGCGCACGAAGTTGAGATGTAATTGTACCAGTTCACGCCTATTGTTGTCGTTCAGCGGAAAAACTGGAACCTTCCGCACAAATATTACTTATTCGTAACTATTTATGTATTGATGCTAAAAATATAACTGTGTTCCATTGAAAATAACGACGTATATAATGAACTTACTGGAACGATATGTCCCATAATGACAGTAGGTGATTTCTACGTATAATGTCTATTCTTCTTAAGAATGCTTTCCACGAAAATATTAAGAGACTATCTAACAAGTATACTTTCAATAGATTGCTTCGTTCTCATCTTTTAGAAGAAACTACAGCTTGTGTCTATTGTGATTACTGTATCATTATGTAAACTTCTGTATGTGAATTTATGTATGTATACATAAACGTACATTATATGTACTCATATACGTAATGTTTTACATTTTGTGATATATATGTACAGAGGTATTTATTTATTTTCGACTTACTTCTTTTTTCTCAAATCACTCGTCCCTTACAAACAAATTTACTTCCTCCCCTGAGTTGATAGGCAGAAAATGTCTCAGTGACATTAAGACCGTCCTCAGTAACCTTAGCTTAAGGCGTTACTTAAAGTATATATAAATAAATATAACGAACAAGTAAACGTTGTAAAATTTTGTATAAAAAATGGAAATCTGCTTCGTAAAATAATAAGAAGAAAATAATAACTTGGTTCTATGAATCAATACAGATTAGCCGTACCTTTAGAGGAAGAAGGTAACAAAATCATTTCATTAATCACGTAAATTGAACCCTAGCCTGTAAAATCTCAATTCAAATATTGCAACATTGAACCTTTAGAGCCCTAAGCTATAAGCGAGGAAGTAGCAACTTTAATCGAAACAGCTGAGAGCTTAAGAACTCAATTTTCCGCATAAACAGCCGTTCGACTACTCATCGAAGTATAATACCATTCCATAATCATAGCAGGGTTGCAAGTTTATTACAGAATATTCGTAAACTGGCACGAATATATTTCATATTTTTTTAAATAAAAATACCTTTACTATCTGTATCACTAAAAAGAAAAAAATCGTACATCTAATTGTTAAACGCCCATTATAAGGAAGAGATCTGGATCCAGATTTAGAAGTGGATGTTGATAAATAAAATAATAATATTTCATTAGGAATAAAAATATAAGGCAGGCAGCCGCAGGATGTTGATGAAATAGAATATAAGAGATAATGATAAACCCGTTTGCTAACAAATTGTAAAAAGAACTACAAACGATAACAGTTAGGGCAAGTGATTTTCCCAAAGTATTAAGTATTTATAAAAAAAATTGACTTAAGAAATAGATAATAATTTAAAAAAAAAATAACACTTTAGTCAAAGCAGGTTTTATAGTATTCTTTGCAATTACACTAGTGTTGCAACTGTATAATCATTATGTTGCTATTATACTCTTTCGTTTACATAAAACGTTTTATTAAATCATGAGCAGTGATGAAAATTTTCTTCAATTAAACGTAATATAAGTATTAATTTGTAGGAAATGTCAGCAACCCTGAAAGTGCCCGGATTACATAGAACGATATGCACTCTAGTAACATTGGGTAAACAAGTTACTAATCTCCAGTAGCTTTAACACGTTTTCGCTGACACTCGCATTGTATATGAAATACATGTACATGACATATCATGAACGTAAGATAAATATATGGATATGTTATATACGATATATAATTACTTTTTATATTGGTGATATATCAAAGCTTCGGCTATGGAACAGTTTAAAGGAGGATGAGGCTGTGGATTAATTACTAGATGCATAGAAAGGTAACCTTGTGATGAAATAGATCCTTATAACAATAAAACGCCTGTTTCAATTTTCACATACAGCACCTTGTTGAGTTTATCGACTTAGGACTTTATGAGAGCTTCAGCAAAAGAGACCTAATCTGTTTAATAAAAAAATAAATATATGGAACTCAATATGGAAAGTAAATTAAGAATCTCAAAGACAGGATTCCCTGTTATGCCTATTAACTGGTATATGACAATTTATAAAGGCACTACACCTTGATAGAAAATAGAGAATAAGAGAGTAATAATTTTTACGAAACAAAATTTAAAATTCATCATATATTTCTATTTTTAAGATTTTTCTCATCTTCTTATGAAAAACAGTGTTGACTAACGGCAACGATGTTAATGGCTACGTTTTCCTATGACTAAAGTTCAGGCATGAATACTTCTGGACCGGGAAACTAGTTGAGTCATCGCGAATACCAAAAAACAAGCCAATTTTTTTTTAAATAGATCCACGTCAGCCAGAATCTGTATAAAGGTAGGGTCAGTTCTATCATTTTGAACCATATTTTTTGTTACTAGTAAAAACTTAAAAGGTACGATATATTATGCATCTTGATAGCAAAAATCCGTAAAGATAAAAACTTAAAAAAACCTGAACGAAATGGATTCATATTAATAAAAATAGATTCACCTTCAGCCTTTCGCCAAATCATGTTTATCATCTGTATAAATAAATAAAACTAAATTGATAATATAAAAATTAAAACATTTGAATGCAAATTATTAAATAAGTATGAGTATTCATCAAAAAAACCATTTTTTTGTCTATTTGTTTGGGTAATCTTTAAAGTATTTAAAATGACTTAAAGGGGACTTCCACAATCCGATAGTTGGAGTTATACAGCATTAAATAGGGTACGTTTAAAAATATTGCAGATCCGTGTAAAATAACTAAAACTACTAATTTCAATTTAGTTATATTTATTTAAAATACAAATATTTTAAGTTCTGAGAAAGCCTTTAATCTAATGTTATTAATAATGATATTAAACGAAATAAAGACGGCCAACCAACCCAAACTTGGCCAGCGTGGTCGATAAATGGCCTTGACTCTCTCCTTGCAAGAGAAGGCCCTGAGTTTGAGAAATTGGAAACACGAAGGTTTTAAATTTTTTCATAGTATTTTAAATAAAGGTTTTTCTAGTTACACAAAAGAAGTAAAACTTAAATTGGATCTAGGACCTAATTTCCAACCTTACTGATGTAGTATAACTATTGTACACTAAGACATAAAAGACGAAGGAAAAAATCTATTGTTAGTTCCTGTGTTTATTCAGAGTGCGTTAACTCGAATGATAAATATTGATTAGTGTTATTTAAATAATCTCAAATAACCACCTTAGGTCTGAAGCTGAAGGTTGATATTATCTCTGCTGATGTTAAGCGGTGACCGGACGTAGACGCTGTAGCACGATGTCGGTGAGGATAAGAATATTATAATCGTATAAGTACACAAACAATGAACACGAATCATCAATGTGAACACAGCGAATATTTGCCGGGTCAAAGGATTTTGTTTCTTGCTCAAACTTCGAAAATAAATGCCAAAATTTGTGATTCTTTTGAATTATTAATGTTTAGCAACAAAAGACTATTTTTTCTTAATTACATGTGATGTTAAAAACGAATAGACACAATGATGTAGCTGTCCTATATGAACAAAACAATGCTGTTATGACAGCGAATTGAGATAGGTTGATTGTATCAGTTAATATTAGCTGTTTGACGTCCACAGCTGGACATAGGACTACCCTAATAATGGAAGAATTTGTGTCGTCTCCCACAACGCCATCCCAATGGGGGTTGGTGTGGATCCAATTGAATAGATCGAACTAGCAGTAACACGAATTTATAAAATGAATGCTGAAGATGGTTCTACCAATTTCCGGCATGGTAATAATAGTTTATTTATAGTTGCTGACGCATAAAATTTTGAATTTCAACTGCACGATAACAATATAAGAGACGTTAGCAACAAAAATAGAAAATTTCTTAACAAAAAAAAATAATCAAACACTACGAATATAAAATGAACCGAGTTTTTAATAAAGTCAACCTCTCACCGCATTGTTCCGATGGCGGTTGGGGTCCGATAAAAAAATTATAATGGTTCTAAAGCCTGCACGTCTCCCGCGCCTCCGGTCAGATAACATGAGTTATTATTCCACGTTTCCACGAAAACACATGTGCGCTGGTGGAAAAAAAATCCGTTTCAAACACAACCCAATGTCGAACAAGATGCCTATAGCAATGAAACACGAATGAGGGAAATAAAAAATGTTTAATATCGCCTCTTTATACCCGTGATAAAACATTGGACCCCTAAATTGAGACATTTTATTATTAGAAATACGATTTTGACAGTCGTAAACGAGCACCGATCCGATGATATTATTTCATTTTACGATTCAAAATATCAAAATACGGACACCGGAGTGGATTGTTTGGAAATAAAAATGGCGTAAGCGAAAAAATCCCAAACCCACGTCCCACACAACAACTCACAAGCTCGTGCTCGGGGTGCAACTTGCAGATCAACAAATGAGGCTCTTGCTCCCCATCAACCCGCATTAGGCCAGCGTGATGGGAGACGGTTCAAATACCCTCACTATTGGGGAAGGCTCGTTTCCAACACACGTCTAACGGCTGATGAAGTTACAAAAAATGCATTTCCGATTACACAACACAAAATAATAATAACACAGCTAACACTCAGGGTCTTCCTTCACAAGAAGTCAAGGCATCCACTACGCTGGCCACATGTCGACGAAAGCTGTTCTTCTTAGAATATGTTAATTCATAATAATGTTTTTCTTCACCGGAAACTGAAATTAATTTCAGTAACTCGATGCAACCACAATGCAAATTGACCTATCAATACTTTGATATATTGAAGAATAATATACAGTTCATGAACTCTATCATCGTCACTATTTCTACTTGTTGCTGTCCACTGCTGGCCTTTCTAATAAATTTCTAGCACAACTGATTAGTTGTATTAGTGAACTAAATTCTATTTCTTTATACAATCAAAACTTTATATAATGCAGATTGTATCTAAAGGTTCAAGTGTAGAGTATCTAAGTACTAATATTTCTGTTCCGTTTCTTTTAATGTATTTTTTTTTCAAACAGGCTTTCGGATTGGTGTGCGAGTGCCTTCCGTTTCCCGTATTGTATTCGCACCAATGTCAATGGCGTTCTCTTTCGCAAGGTTGCTGCCGCGAGTCGTGTTATCTGATTGGTGGATGTGTACATAAAAAGTCTATTGGACGAAACCTTGACCTAAAGCAACACGCCTGAATCGGTTTTCAATATTTTCTTCACATTTATATTTGATCACCGACCCCCAGTCACTCGATATCTTCAGTTACAATAGAGGACTTTCAAAACTGGGGAACCCTTTTTCTTTAGAAGCATTGTTATTTCAATTTCTTGGGTTTTCAAGGTACTCTTAAATAGTAATTTCTAAACTTTGCAGCGGCAGGGTTCCAAACCAAACCGGTTTCATCTCGATTATCTGGTTTAGCTATGGCATGTTACATTAACCATTTACGCAAAAAGAACTTATTTTTTATTGTTATTTGGCCGTTACTATTTCCGGTATATAAGCAATAAAACATCGTGTACAGACCGAAAACCTATGCTAGGGTAATTTAGTAGTTTCCGCTTGTCATCAGATACCAAAAACAGGACTGAAGTAGTACCAAGAGATGATGATTTTTGATTGTTCTTGAGAGTTAATAGGTTTCTTACAGATTAGTACGATTTATCACCTAAGAATCCTGATAAACAGTATAAATTACTATTAAAGGTAAACAGCCAGTAAATTTTAAGGGGTTCATTTCGATAAATTTGACAAAGCTGTTGGTTCTGCAGTTTTTATTATTGTATAACTATGAACTAAAAATTTATTTAAGCGTACTTAAATCGTTAAAATAAATAAAATCTGATAAAAACGGTTTGACGATTTCTATTATATCATCAATTCGTAAAATTGGTAGTGGACCGAAATTACAGAGGAAAATTATTTATCAGTGTGATTCACGCTGATACATCTCTAAATAAAAAAGCAGACTATTTTACATATTTTCATATATAAGTGAGCTAAAATTTGACCTTTAATTCACATGGTTTTAAGTGACAATCAGACCGTGGATTATGAAGCGTGCTCCACAACGTGTGGTTCCGGAGTTAAAACAGGTACCTGTATGTTCCAAGGTGTTTACTCACTGTACCACGGAGGCAGTTAATCTTTCCTTTCATTATATTGGTTTCTTTGTGGCATAAAATTTTAACCTTTTGTTATTGTTTGTAACTTTTCTCCGCTTTCTGTTATTAATTTAAGATTTTATTTTAATATTTCGGTACGGCGTTCATAAACCATTTACCGATGTTGTATCATTATCTATAATAAGTACTTTATTGTTTTTATGTTTTCCTGGATTTTTTGTTTAGATAAAATGTATGTTTGAAGAGCAGTGCGACTATAGTCGATATACCGAAATGGTAAAAGCAGATTGTTTATCACTCCGTTGTTTGTCTTTGTAATTCTATCGTTAGAGACCACGTTCTGAGATTCCTCATAGGCATGAAGGTGTAAGTCCGCTCGCCCAGCGCGACTCTGACTCACGTTTTTTTCGTGACGTGACGCCGTTCCCCGTCGCCCGCGTTATGACCGTGACATTTGGTGTCTGACCGATTGTGCGGCCTTCGTTCGCGGTCGTCAACTCCGCTCTCGAGCTGGTGAGCCGCCTAACGCCGACTCTCCACCGGGCTGATCGCACTGTACGTTTCCGACTGTTGCTAAGAAACAACATAGCAACAGTCAGAAACTTACATGTTACTGTTGTAACTTACAAGTTCATTTCGAAATATACTTCACAACAATAATATTTAATCGTCGTCGAAAAATTTAAATATCATAAGCTGTATATGTTAAGATATGATAATTCTTACTGGTAACATTTTTTATATTTAATGTATTAAACAAACTATGTAAAATGTTAAGAGTAATAAAAATCACGATTTGAATTTTAAATTTAATCATAACGAGGATATATTGATGAAGATATATTTTTGTATATATACTTGAAGTAGTTAGTGTCTGTCGGTTAGTCACCTTTCGTTATGGCGGAACGTTGGAATTTGAAGCACCGGAAGTTGTTCTATACAAAGTCTAATCACGAAACAATGGTTGTACTTAATGAGCTTTTTTGTACTCGATTGTTTCTTGATTTCGATAAACTGGTGCTGAAGATAATTTTCTAGATAACGCAGAAGCTTAAAAAGAGAAGCTTTAACTAAACCAAAAACATATTTATTATGTTCACTGTGTTTTAAATATGTTATACAATTTATTATATATTTAGTAAGTTCTTTACTGTTTTATAGGAATTATATAATGGAGGTGATATCATTATTGTCACATTTTTTTAATTTTTAACCTCTCAACAAACTTAAATAACAGTTCTATCTGAAACGATTTGTAGCAACATTCACTCGTTATCTTGACTTATATAGCAAATGTTTAGTTACTATACACAGTGTTTACATATACACTAACCTAGTAAGGATGTGGTGCTCATAAGGAATCGTTAACAAGGAAACATGTATAATATAAGCAAGGTTACTAGTGAAGGTGGTCCGCATATAGAAAAATATTTCTCATTACTGTGCCACGTTTAGACAGGGCATAGGAATATTTGCTGTAGACAGTAAAATACTTTCATGCACAGTTCGACATTGCAAATCTGACCCTGTGAAATGTCGCGTTATAATAATTGCATAAATATCTAGGTCAATAATTAATTGCTAAGCGATGCAATTTCACAACGACGCGAACCGGCGACCTCGTTTCAGTAGGTGGCTCCTTTAAAAAGTAGCATATGTTTGTAATAACGAAATAATCCTGACATTGCTTTGATATACAAAAACTGCGATTTGGCAGCGATACCCGAATTTTCTACGTACACAGCGTAACAAACAGCGCGGTTTCATTCATGCTAAAAATGTATCGATCTTGTGGGTAGTTAAAAATATGAATTCGTTCAAAACGAAATTTTATTTACGTGTTTAGATATATATTTATATCTCTAAAGTATTATAGCTTGTGTACGCTATTCCTAAGACATAAAAATATATGTTCCTGCGAAATTATTTTGAAATGTTTACTTATTCGGCTCTAGTCACATCTGACATTCGATGAGTTATATCTATGTAAATACTAATAAAAGCTGTTTCCAGTATTCATAAGCAACGCCAGAATTAATAATTTGTTTATTATCTCTTAGATAAATATTAATAAATAATATATTCATCGTCAGAAAACCGAAAAGATCTAATAACTAAATAATTTTACAAATCCGCAAAGTTGTATTTGCCTTGTATAGTGAAGCATCATCAGGCGATTGACATCCACTGCTAGACATAAATCTCCGCCAATAATGGGATATTAGGACTATCTCCCACCACGTTAGCCCAATGCGGATTGGGTTGAGTATAGTGAATTGATAATTCTTCTCCTTTTGAGATTCTTTCGTCCCAGTAATGGGAACGTATAAGTTACGTTGTAAATATTTATATGTAAGTAACAAAGAAGTGTAAATTATACAAAGAAAATTCCGCATGATTTACGCGCAATTTAAACGTATGCGAAAGCTTTTGTTACCGCCGTCGCTACAGCGACATCTGACAAAGAGCCGGTGACTAACTGCAGTCGAGTTGTGACTCAACAGTCGAGCACTCACTAAACGGGTGCGAACGAGGCATGAGGCCTGAGAACTTACTTGCGTGGCGTTACGCTTCTTGAACAAAGAAAAAGAGGGATGTAGCGACACGGCCAATGACTATACTACGACTATGAGAAATTTAGTTTGACCAGCTTTAACAGACCTATTACTTCATTAGAAAATGTGTTACATTGGCTTGGAGACAGAAGTCTATTTAAATTGGATACGAAACGAATCGAAAAGGGGAAGGTTGGGTAAGAAAAAGTGCTGAATCACTCAATGATAAGTGCCATTCCCATGTCGGTTAAATAATCGGCTTGTTATGTGTTTACACGCGTCGCCGCTACAACCTACCGAAGCCTGCGTTCTCAGCCTCTTTTATATAGATTTAACAAGTTGATCTCAGTACATCTCCTACAGCCCATATTTATTTCCTCTATAGTATTATCACTAGCATAGAAATACCTAAAATATTTCCCATAAATTCAAACCGTAACCTTAATTCTATAAAAGTCAAGGTTTTGCTATATATGTTCATCTGTTTTATAGTATATAGTCAGGAAGTAGTCGGTTTAATCGTAAATCTAGACGTTTCATATAATACATGGAATAAACAGTTTTTTATACACGTATCACGTGTTATTTCATTTACTATTACTGTTGATGATATAATATAAATCATATCGTAACGTGTATACATTTTTTACGTACTTGTATGTAAATATATATATATATAAGTACAAAACAATTCAAATTCATATAACTGCATGCAACCAATTCATCATTTAGTAGTGCGACGATTGAACGGATCCGTTGGGAGGAACGGTCGCCTCCAGGTTCGCTGGTGCATTTAACTGGCAAGATTAATGGATCGGCCCGCCAGTCCGTGTAGAATTAACTGTGGGACAAACGGCTAGATGGACCCCCACACCCTACTCCCCCACATCGTTAATTTCAACTAGTTTTTATATTGTTAAGAAAACACTATATTCAATTAGACTTAATCTTGCTAGCTTAAACATAAACTTGATGTTCCTAAATATACTTACTGGTGAAAGGTTACCATTACTAGAGACCATCTAGGTAGGTACTATCGCAACTCCTGATGCACCAGACAAATAATAATTTGCAACATTACTGTTTTTCGGTTTAAACGGTGCTGTATGGTTGAATAACTACTGGAGTAACGAGATTTATCATCTCATATCTCGATGCGATAAGAACAATTTGGTGCTGTATATACCATCCTTACTTTCATATAATCCTTACTAGCGCTAAGGTTAGCGGTTAAGGTTGTATACACAGCAGCACTTTAGATCATCGCCTTGAGATGTAAGGTGTACAATCTCGTTATTTCAGTAATTTCATTAGCTAAATCGCTCTTCAAACCGGAAGAGAGTAATGTTCGCACAGTATTGTTTGTTGTCTGCAATAGAAGCTGCTGTGGTACCTAGATGGTCACCACAGACCTTCCACCACTAAGATAATAAGATGTGACTATTAATATAAAAGAAAGGCCAATAGTTGTTTTGATTCTGTGAACATAAATAATAAAGGCCCAACGTCCGTGCCAACAGGTTATCAGTGTTTACGACAACAGAATTGCGTCGAATCTATCTCCCGACGACAACGGAGTGACTAAAAATGACTATAATTAAAGTGCGTTCACCCTGCCGACGGAATTATGGTTGTTTTTTTTTTGTTTCGGCGGTCGTCATGGTTACGGCGACGGTTAAGCAATCACCCGGTCACCCTAACGCACTGAGTAATTGAATGATTGCACTTAATTGTGGCGAACGTTCCGGGGCTTTTGTTGGAAGTCTGAGGATGTGGTTGAACCGGTGGCGGCGGCCGTTGGGTAGGCGGATATAGGAAAAAAAATTACAACCATATTAAAATAAAACCACGAAAAAAAATTAAGACAAGTATAAATTGACATTTCAAGTGAGTATTGAAGTCAAATTTTTATTCTAATATAAACTTAAATTGAAGCGTATTGATTTATTTAGCATGCATTTTTTACGGAGCAGGTACTCATAAATATATATACTACTTAATTATACTATTTTATAAATATGAGAAGAATCTTCAAGAATGAATAGTATTTGCC
>DWLS01000011.1:0-65831 GCA_018246255.1 Pachliopta kotzebuea | reverse complement strand
ATTCTCACAATCACTAGACATTGGCGAAATTATTGCGCAGAGCAGTAGAAGCCATAAACCGAAAAATAATAATAATATCATGAGTAGTACAATTTTTAGTCCCGTTGCTATTGTTACTAATAAAATTATTAAAATTAAACGTGGTGGTCCATTATAAGAGAATTAAAACAGAAAATATACATTTTTCAAATCTACTATTTAAGTAGATATTTCTCTTTGGTTTAGCTTTATACGAGCAGAAGCATTAATGATAAGTAAACCTTATATCAGTAGCAGACAGTCTGCGCCGAAAGAGCCGAAATGGCTTTGTGGCGTATTAAGCTACGATTTAATTTGAAACCCTAACTCGGACAGTATTTAGAGTAACGGTCTAATAAATCTGTTACTTACCAGACACCCGGGATTCGATTCCCGGCGGGCGTCCGATGTTCGTAAGCATTAAGTTGTTGTTAACCTTTAGTTGTACACTGACCAATCTAAACGTACATAACAAATTAGTAACTCTGTCATATTAATAATAGAAAAATACAGTTAAGCCGTTTTAGTTATTAATTATTGAAATGTAATTAGCTCATAAGTAAAAATTAAAATCTTCATTTATACCTTATCATAATAATCATTCTCGCCTCTTAATGTATGTTGTTGTATACATCCAATACATCAGGTGTTGTTCGATCTCCTGCATTCTTCACTAGGTCATAGATCAATTCGCCAGGATGATATTTGGTGTTCTTATACATCACAGAGTAATTTCATATTTTGTTTACTTAATTAGTGATAACAGTCAGTCAATGTCAGGACGTGATGCGACTTACTGTATCAAGTTAAAATAACGTTCGATAGAGGCATGCATTATTTTTTATAACAATTGATATTAAACGTTAAAATTATATTCAATAACTAATAATAAAATTGGCATTGAACTCGCCATCAGGCAAGACAGTCACGTCTGGCCTCAGGTCGTCAAAGGGGGAACTAATCCGAACTATGATTAATTGAATTTGGAAGTGGTTCGTGCAATAGGAACAGTGGCTCCACGAAATCTGTTACTCCAGTCTCGAGACGACGTGGCGATACAGCGGGCTAAGTATAACTTCGAAATCTGTTGGTCTTGGAAACTTCTGTACCTTGACAGGTTAAGAATTTGATATTGCCGCGTTTGAAGCTATTTTGATTCACTTATGTTCCATTATTATATTATACTAGAGGAATCTGAACAGTGTATATTTTAGGAATAAAATTTTTTAACATTAAAAATTACGAGTAACTGATTAAAAAAAGTAAAAATAAAATTGTTGTGTTAGTTCGAATAATGAAAATTACGCCAAAGGTTTGATAAAGATTATTTACTACAAAGCTTCATGAAGGTCGGTTGCAAACTGTAATTACTCTGACCGATTTGGACACAAATTAGTAGCTGTCACCAACACACTATTCGGGCTGTAAAGTATAACATCTAAGGTTCATTTAATTAATGAATAACGTATGTATGTAGTCGAAGCTCCGACGGCTTTGGCTATTTCAGTTTTAAACAGGGGTCAGCCACAAGTGGGAATTGTGCTTAAGTTTTTGATAGTTTGTGCGGCTTCAGTATTTACTGGTAAAGTTCGAGGGTCACTTTGAGAAAGTTAGTCTATTCGCAAGGGAAAGCAGTAAGTTACAGGAGGTACGGGCTTATAGCTTTTTATTCATTTATGGTAGTTATATGAAAATGTTCGTTATGTCAAAAGTCACATCAACAAAAATCTTAGAATTTTTTTTTTACATTTGAAACACCTTACACATACCAATTTCTTCAGTCCTTAATATGAAACGACTAAAAACGTATTTTTTTTTAACAAATAAACTATGTTTTCTTTCATGTTATTTTAGCATTTTGTTTATGAGCCTACGTTGTTTTTACAGGATATAACTTAAAGCTTGAAATTATTAATTAATAACAGATTAAAATAAAATGTTTATTTTTTTGTATAAATATTTGTATATTAAAAATTATGACTTATCCATAAAAGTTGATTACAATAAAAGTATTCAGTTGGTCATTGAATAATTATAAATTTTGATTTTTATTTTGTTCTTGTTTTTCTGGACTTACAACGGACGTGTTAGGCGATGGACTTCCTGTATACCTGTATTTAGTTTCTGCTACTTCACAGACATCCATTTGTCCGTATTTGTCTGAATTAGAACCGAAATAAGATGCGTTTGTAGCCTGGTTATCATAAGAAAGAGCCTCTTCTTCGGCACGAGTGACCGCATCAAATATTTCCCTTTGTACCCTTAACTGTAAATACTTCGGAAGTTCACGCGTTTTCTCGCACATACTAGAAAATAAATCAGAAAGTGCGTCGCGTCTGGGTCTATTCTCATCAAAAATCTGTCTTTTAAATTCATCTCTTTCTTTTATCTGACGTTTAATCTCTCTTTCTACATCGAGCGTGGAATTGTCACCGTTAGATTCGCATTCTTCTGTTGATAAACACGCAAGAGGATTCTCTAAGTAATTTTCATTACAAAAACTGGCGTAGGTCTCTCTGTTTTGGGGAAGTATAAACTCCATTAATTTTTCATATTTCCATGGACCAATTGTTTGTGCTTGAACGGCAGTAGCAGTTTTTCTCCTCCGCATAGCTTCTCTGTGACTGTCACGTAACCTCTTCCATTGATTTTTTGCTTCCGCTGCTGAAATAAAAAATTACGCCATATTTATTTTAACAAGTTTGTTATCCATCATCACGCCGTATGTAGTATGGGTCATATGGTTTTTATTAGGCGTAAAATAAAGGAAAGAAACACGAAAGAAGAAAAAAAATTAAACTGAGTTAGCTTGAGATATCGGGTGGAAGAGTTTTTAAAAATTACATGCTTGGGACTACTGCCCCAAGCTATGATGTGAAGTTAATAAAAACTAAGAGAGAAATAATTTTATTTAGTAATAATACAAGCTTCTTATATACGAAGGTTATACAATGGGTTCTTATGGCTAGTTTATCAACAACATGTGATTAATGGATCTGTTATCCGAGTATAACTGATTCCTATTTCATTTTCTCAGTAATTCCTTTGTTAATTGTCGGCCTTTCTCTTATGATTATATAACTACTGTTAAAAACATTTTCGTTTTCTTTTTATCTATACAAAGATGAAAGATATGTATTTTCAAGAACAATGTTCAAACTCTTTGGACATATCAAAAAAGAATAGTTTAAAATCTATATGAAGTTTGTCAAAAATGTTTATCAACTGTCTTGTGTTCCGGAGGCCGGCGCGTCGTTGTAGGCGCGTCTACTAGTCTCTTTGTGCCGTGCAGAACAAACATAATAAAAAAAATTATAAATAATGCTAAAACCTGTTTTAAATAAATTGAAAACAATGTATATATATATATACACTTTTATTACAAGCAGCACTCATTCTTTAAGCAAATATTATGTTACAATCATATTTTATTTACTAACCAATTAACAAAAAATAATATGACAGTAATAATTTATTATATTTGTTATCCGTTAACATGATAATTAAGGCACAGCTACAAAGCTAAGAACACAATACTGTAAGTGTTTGCCCTTGTGTATATCAAAGAATAAACAAAGTAAACATCGTTTTGTCTCGCTCTACCAGCCGAGTTCGTAAAGATAACGCACACTCACCACTATGCACGAATCGTACTTGCAAAACTCAACTGGTACAAGTCTTATTAAATATTAAATATCATAGCTAGAAACTAGGTCCAGAAGTACTTTAAAGTATTTTTAATATTCGCTATACAACTGGTAAATTAAAGCTTATCTCAATGGAATAAAGTGCAAAATCAACAGTACTATACGAAAATGTTTCTCAATACATGTTACTCTGACGTTTTCTGTGTTCATGTTATTAGGTAAAACTAACGCGACGGTGTACATTATGTGCTATGATTAAGCAGAAGTACGAGCATAATAAAAATTACACAACGTACAAAAAAGGATATTCCGCAAATGGTCGTGTCTTATAAAATAGTGTAAAAAAACTTTAAAGTAATAAATACTTAGTTCTTGGCACGGTTACCCGGTGCAAGTACTCAAAAGCAAATACTTGGTTTTAAAACCTGGTCGCGTAAATACGTCTCATCCCTACTCACCACTCGCGAGGCCGCATGTCTTCGCAACTAGTTTCCACGCCAGATCTTTTCTTGTCGCATCTCTGTACGCAACACTGTCTGTATCCCATAAACAGGGGTGATTCCTCACTTGTTCTATAAACATTTCCATCGTTAAAAAAATAATAATGAAATCTCAATACGATACACACGCTGCGACACGTTGGACGCAAGTGGTACTTGCGGGAGGGGAAGCATCGCCGCCGTGTGCCGGTCACGCAACGTGCGCCTAGCTTCGCTCTGTTCGTGCACGAGGCACGCTACGTATGTAGTTGTAAGCGTCACGCACACGCACACACGGCCGTGCACAGCGCGTGCGTGGGGAGCTGCGAATCGTTTTTCTAATAATAATTTCTAATAATAGCCAACTCGTGCGTAGCGTGTCGATGGTACGATAATCGATATCTTGTTTTATACACGTATACTTTTGTTTTATTCGTATGAATATTACATTTTTTGTCACAATTTAGTATATGTATTATCTTTTTGTCTGTTTTATTAATGATAAATATAGTGATAATTTTTTTAAAGAAAATATTGACGCAAAAGTTGTAGTAGATCGTATTAAAACGGAATAATTTTGTTATACAATAATTTTTTTTTTAAGCTATCACTTGATTGCAATTCAACATGCCGTAAAGTTTAGATATCTATTTACAGATTTATATTTTGAAGTAATAACTTAGAGGGGATTATGTTTATAAATCTTATGTATTTTCATCTAATCTTTTTAACGAAGACTAGAGTTTGATTCTATCTGAATTTTATTTTTTTTAGACGTTTGTAGTTATTATTATTTTTTAACTCATACTGGCAATATTAGCCTTAAAATATAAATAAATGTAGTGGTGATAATTTTTGTTATTGCTAAAATGTTAATGAAATGCAAAATGTGAGACAAGTCACACATTGTTACGTGTCTGGTATTGATAAAAACGGCAGTTACAGTATGCAATCCATTCTCGCTATACGAAGTTTGCTCTGGCGCATTTTCTGAACACCATGTGCAGTTTGCAGCAACTGCAACCACGTGCTAGTAATCAGTCATTCGAGTCGCGTTGTCGCTGCAGACCGTTGCGACCCGTCGCCGGGGGACCCAAGCCGCATTCTAAACAATTGATTACACGATCATTCGCCGATTTCTGATTCACTAAACGCAGCACAAACATTATGTGTTGCAATGCAAATGTGTCAATAATAAAAGTTTAAAATTGTATTAGCTTTTATTGTAATGTTTCAGTGCCAGAAATCTATTTTTCGATTTACAAAAATTATTTAGGGTTCCTTAAAAGAACTTGATTTTCGATACTTTACCGGGAGCAGGTGTCTGTTTCCGGAAACTGTCTAGGTGGGTACTACCGCAGCTTCTATTTCTTAACCCAAACAGTAGTGTGCAAACATTACTGTGTTCCGGTATGAAGATTTTTGTAAGCTAGTGATATTACTGGAGTAACGAGAATTAACATCCTATATCACAAGAGACGAGCGCAATGTAGAGCTGTGTGTATAATCTTAACCAGCGGCTCGTTGTTATGAGCAAGCGTATAACTTACCATCAGGTGGACACCCTACGTCAAATTAGTTGCAGCAATAATGCGTGTTTATTGCTGTAAAATCTCTGCAATAATATAATATGGTTAAAGTGTAACTATGTATTAAGTAAAATAAATATACTTTCTTAATAAATATTAATCAACCTGTATATTAATAATTTTAAATATAAATATAAATTATAAAGTTTTTTTTAATCTCTTGAAGTCCTCTGATACACGGCAATATAAACATAGAAAATGTTAATTTGGCAAGACATTTGAAGCGAATAATGTCTACAAACAATAAATTACTGAGGCGAATTTTTATCGTATTATTTGGGTGCAGTACAGATAGCGTACGCCGGTGTCGGGAGTAATGGCTGTTTGTTTAGGATACGTCCACACGGTCAATTCAGCCGTTTACTGACACTTTAATGTTCGTTGAAACCATGTTGCTTAGTCTGAAGCACCCAATTGGGTAACTTCGTTTTTCCTCGTCCTTTAGCAAGAATATTCTGGCACTCATAGGTATAACTGCCGGAAACTAGTAATATTGTGATGACGGGGAATTTGAAAACCACTCATGTCATCCCAAGTCCAAAGAAATCAATCTTGATTTCTTCTAGCTAACTAGAACTAGTTAGTTATCCTATTATAAGGCAAGTGGATAGATAAAGAATGTCCATTCTCATAGACAACTCGTTTTAATGTTACTCGAAAAGTAGACTAGTAGATGGTAAAACAGGGATGTTACTGAACAGCTCTGACGATGTTTAACTTCACCATAAATAGTAAATTAAACGTGCCATAAAATATACAAAGTTAATATATATTATATAAACATATTTATTTTTTAAACGAAAGGTATTAGTATTATTTATGAATGTCAATCAAAGTCAAATGAAATGTTAGAATTATAAATGTCATAACCTTTATATTTTCTCTGACCCTTAAAAACATTTAAATAAAATCCGAATAAATATTAATTTACAGATTAACATCTCCTGAAATAACATCTTCATAAGACAAAATGAATATGTTATTTAAACTGTATAATAAAATATTATTTGGAATATAATCTGTATCACCTTTTTAATTTTATTTAAGCTTAGTCACGTATGGGTAGTCGAATGGAAAAGGTTTTACAGAACATTTTTTTCTTAAAAAGGCGTAACATTTAATTTCCGTTTTTGACTTGACTTTGAGGTGACACACTGTGAAGGCTCGTTGTGGCTGTTGCACGTTGTCTCGCTGAACTGTCCATGGATGTGTGCCAGACTGTACTATATTTTTGTTGTATATTTATTATTTTAGGTTAGCAAATAGAGTTATAATATACAATTTCATATTAGCATTTTATACGTATTAATTAATTGGTTGCTGGTAGCAGCTGGACGCGTTTAGCCGGTAGCCGAGCTATGTGGCGTTCCTTGAGAGAAACTTATATTCAACAGTGACTACCGCAGGCTAATGATGATGATGATGATGATGAAATAAATAAATAATCCACTTTATATCTCCCTGAGGTCTCGGGACTTCCTCTATGATCTTCCTGATCTTAGATTTTCGAAGTGTTTTTCGTAGAACATGTTAATTTTTTCAACAGTATTAGTTGTAGTAGTTGTATCAAATATTTTAACTCTAGAACCACCAACTACCCAAAACAACCGACCGTATCAAAAGTTCACAAAATTTTCTCTATATTTTTTAATTGTAATCATAGTTTCTATGACAGAGCTGATCATTTTTATTTAATCATTAATTAAATATCTTTACTGTTGCCGGTATTTCTCAAGATAAAGAAAAACTATAATGAATTTCAGAGACGTTATTAAAATGTTTAATCTTTGTTAGGGTGTACCATGTCAGAAAAAAGGAAACATGCTCAATATTATAATAATTAAAGTTAGAACACTTTTCTATTGGCTCGTACGCGACAGTACTTAGTCAGCGAATGACCGACAGTAACAAATTCAGTCGGTGGCCGCAAACGCATGTTGTTTTAGGCCGTATACAAACAGGGTGCATCGTGACCGGTGCTACTACAGTGTTTGCGTACGGTGTTTATAGTACAGCCACGCTCTCGACATGCTTACACGACGGAATAATTAGCTCGTTATAAAAAACGTATCGCTCTTCTGTTATTTCATTTTTTATAAAATTTTTAAAACTCCAAAAGAACGTCAAACATAGTATAATAACTTTGATTGGTACCCTTACTACACATATACACGTGAATACAAGTTCAGCAAACAATTTTTTGTTTAATTAGAGTAATGTTTACTCTAGTGTTAAATGATAATGCAACCTACGTTGGTGAAAACACTAGTCTAGCAATTACGTAATCATTCGTTTTTTTATTTTGGGATTTCAAAAGAAATTAAACTGATAGGTGGTGATAGAACAATATTAAACCGAATATGATTTAAAATTATAATTTACGATAAATATTGCACGATATTAAATCATAATGTAAGTACTATTTATAATTTAGTAACGAATAAGCTGCATTTTGAAGTAATGATACTCATTACAAATTGGCGCTGGTTGGAATAACATACATCATTAAGAAAAATACAGAATAATTTGAAACTTTTAAAATATTCATAATAATTCAATAAATTTAAACTACGGAGTTCATCGCGTTTATTTTGAGGATATTTATTTTTGTTATTATTTCATCGTTTGCGCCACTTCGCAGCAGTCATAGTATAGTAAGATTGAGGTAACAGATGTTCCACTATGCCGTCATCACGGGGTATCTAAATATTTTTTATTATTGGTTGAATGTTATCAATTATTCATGTAAATATATAAAATTATAATGATCATCATGATATTAAGTAACATCTGAAAATAGCCATGGTATGAAAATTTAAGGGAATATTGCATTTTCAAAATGTCGTTTGTAGCGGATGCGTCTACTTCAGTTGCCAACGGCTATCGATTAAACGGCATAACCGGATTAAACTGACCGGCGGCTAAGTGCCACTGGTCGGCGACCTGACATCACGCTCGTTAATCGAGTCCGTTGCCTCACGACGCGTTATTGGATTATTTAAGAAAAATATACTAATTCTGTACTAAACAATATTACATATAAATTTACATAAATTACACTATTTGATAAGTAACAAAAAACCTGGAAATAAGTTGTCCCGTTTCGCAAATTATATTGTAGAACAATACGGCTTGATTTTATATTAAAATTTGCTTTAAAAAAGGCATGGGATTAATTATTGTTTAAATAAATACTGACCCATGCCAAAGGAAATGAAGCATTAACTAAATTAGACAAATTTCAGCTATTACTGTTAAACTTTTTTTTAAACATAACATTTTTTTTTTGTTAGACTAAACGATGATAGTAATGTTACGTCCGCTAATGACACTGTAAAATTAGTTAAGAGAATGTGCACTGTATCATATTTACCACGTCGATTAGAAAAAAATAATCTTGAGAATTAGTAAGGGTTTTCAATTCGGAACACAGTACAGTGGTACCTATCTAGGTCTTTGGTAAAAGAAACTTTAGATCTAAAACTATATTATATAACATTGGCATTATATTCATGATCCATATCGGTTATGTACTGTTTTAATGTTTATATATTAGTATAGTACATAGACAAAATAAGATATCTGAATGCATTTGATATTGCATTTAAGATTTATAACGTTTAATTTTTATCAATATCCGTTAGTGCCTATTTATTTAAATTTTTTAGTTATTTATTCAGAATTATATTCTATGTAATACAATATACCAATGTAATCTATATTATTGTATAAATTGAACATCAATTCGCTATTTGTCTTCCGACGGAGCAGCCGTAATCAACCAAAGGCTTAATGACCCCCTTCTAATTGGTGCCTAAGATTTCGAAGCTTCGTCTTACATATTCATAGAGATCTAACCTTCGGGCAGGTGGCTCTAATTTATTCAAAGAGGCAACGGACATGCAAATTGGTGGAGAATATCGGTCATGTTTACGTCAGATTTGAGTGAAAATTATTGCGAATTGGCTTTCTGTAGCCCGGTACCATTCTCCCGTAGCCCCGTTTACTAATTTATATATAGTACTGGATGTATCTTAATATCCTTCATGAAATTGATGTCTCTCTGTTCTGATACAAAAGGATTGTTTGACAACAGTAAAAGAATTCAGCACAAAATTTTCTGAATTATTAATTTATTTTAAAAGTTTTGTAGCGCAATATATAACATAATTGGAAAGGGTCTACAAATAAATAATTAGCAGTTACTTCATCGTCTTCAGAAACAAACATCTTTGAATTTTTTATGATGTACCAAAGCAACTTTGAAGCCCCTTTTAAGTTGCGAAACGTGTGAGTTAACTTGGTTTGACTAATGAGAGAAGAATAAATTATTAACAATAGAGTCTATAGGATTTACTTACTTATTTGTTTTTAACACACTATATATTTATATATAATATGTCAAAAATATATTTTGATTCTGAATTCTGAATGATGAAATATACATGGGATTTACAAGTTAAAGCTAAGGATTAGGTGTCGTTTGTTATCTCGTGCCCAAGGAGTTAGCATAACAGATGGGTACCTTACCCTTATTGGGATCAGTCGAGGGTACAGAAATCTCACTTAAGCAATTATCTTGAGTTAGCGCTACGCCGTAGCTTCACCTCGTACTTGACAAACTTAATAGTATGTAGTATTAAAATACATTAAAATTAATATTTTAATTTATTAGTATATATATTTTAAAAGTAGTTTATGACAATCAATGTATGAAATTTTAAAAGTAGGTTGATATACACGACATTGTATTAAGATGGGCTCGTGTACATCGGCACGGGCGATACTTTTCAGGTAAACATAAAATTATCTGGTTTATTAAACAATTAATTATGCTTATTTTAATATTCAGAATTATCTTGTTTTTTGTTATTAGACGAGCGACGAGACGAACATGGCGTTAACCTGATGGGAAGTGATACGCCTCTGCTCATAACAACGCGGCGCTTGTTAAGCTGGTATACACAACACCACATTGCACTTGTCTCCTTGAGACGAAAGTTGTAAAGTCTCGTTACCCCAATAATTTCATTAACTTACAGCACCTTTCAAACCGGAACACAGTAATGTTTGCATTTTAAGTACCTATCTAGGCAGTCTCCGTTAAAAGAGACCTATCGCCAGTGTTTATGAAATAATACATCATAAATGTCAACGTAACTTGAAATTACAAATAAAATCGCTTCTATTATATTATGTACTTGACTTCAGCATTGTGAAACATATTTGCAAAGTGCTAAAATCTTATTTCTTATTACCAATTACATAACTAAATCTAATTTTATGTACTATAAAATAATGTGTCAAAAAATTAAGATACTATTAATTAAATACTCGATCCCTACTTAACACTAAATTGGTAGTAGTAACTTACCATATTTTCAAGTACCTCGTCGTACAGGAGGACGGAATGGCATGCCTTTGTCCCAAGTTAACGGCTGAAGGATAGTCCGACGTTTAGCAAAGGGCCACTTCAGTCAGTGGTATGCCGGTAACTACGGTAACTAATACTCAGGTAGAAATCTGATTAGATTGGTCGTCTACATCTAAATACTTAAAATTTAAAATAATACAGACCAAATTTTTTATTTCAAATAAATATTTTTTTTAAGTCGTCGTCTATCTTGCAATAGGTAAATAAAGCGAAAGAATTAAAGATAATATGTGATATATTAAAAGTGTTTTAAATTTAAAAGGCAAGAATGTAAAAATCAAAAATTATAAATTTTATTAATTGCGGCTAGAAATTAGGTAAGGCATTCATCGGAACAAATGGTTGTATTTGGAGCCATTCAAAAGTTTCTCTTTGACGTCGCACCGCGGCGTACCTCGCCGAATCTAAACAATCGCTGCCGTAAACTTCCAGCCTTATAACTCCCAACAAGTTGCGAAACAGTTCGGTTTCGCTTATAATGCAAGCGGTTTATGGTTTATTTACTACACTGTGGGCTTATTTCTATATAACATTAATCAGTGCCGTTATAAATTCAAATTTTGATCACAGTCTCTGAATATAGACCTCCAGTTCTATATATAGTCTTTACGTATGAAAAAAGAATTTATTTATGTAACAAAAGTTTAACATACAGCTAAAGTAAAACACAGTCGGAATATTTTTTTTTCAATATCAATAAAATTATTTTGTAGTAAGAAGTTTCAATTAAAATGTTTATTGAGACAGATATCGAATGACATAAAGTTAATAATCATTCCGCATGTATACTCTAAGCTTTTTTGACATCCTTTGATCAATATATTTTTTTTTAATATATACAGTACAAATATTTTATTGAAGTATGCAATGTGTTCAGTGGTCTATAAAAATGCAACAAAAAATTTACTTGCAAACTGCATACTCTGCAAAGTTATGCAAAATAATTAAACGGAATGTAAGCTCATGGAAGGTAAATTGTAAATTGCCTCGCATGGAGTAAATAAGTATGATTCAACTCCACTCGGTTCCAAGGGGCCGCAATTAATTCCTGATTGATTCACAAAGCTAGTTGGAATTTCTGCGGCCCTCCACCCCCGCTAGCACCCACCTGCCTCCACGTGAGCATCAGACAAAGATACGAAGTTAACGTCAGCTAAGGTTTGTTGTACAAAATTTATATGAAACTTTGCTTCGGAGCTTGAAGGTGCGGCTTTCATAAACAAATTACTTATTGTTACTCAACATGAATTCTAAATTTTTTTTACATTCTGCGAAATTCCCTGTTCTAAGTACATTAAAATAATCGGCAGCCAAATCTTCGTCTTCCTGCAAAAGATCAGTTTCACAAATTTAACAATGGTTTATGTTTTATGTTCTCAAATACCTTGAATACGTTTCGATTTAGTTTTTAACTTTTCTTAAACAAAATTTCTTTTCGATTATTTAGTTGTATATAACGTTCGTAATTGAGTTCTTAAATTTAAAGGGATGTTTTAAATATTATGTTGAAAATTATCTTTGTTAGAGATATGTTTTTTTTTTGGAAGTTGATCTCTAATATTCTCCATTCATTTAGTCATTCATCATATAGTACTTTCATCTCCGATTATAATTTTCTAAATTTCAATTGACAGTGATTTACTTGTTCGGTGTAGCGAGGCGGCACTTGACAAGAGTGACGTGATAGCGGTTCTGCTGCTAAGATATTCCGAGACGCACCGAACGTTCGCGGCCAGCGCTCCATTATGCAACAACTACTCCCTTTTTGCTCCACGCCATATACCCTCGACGTGTGTTCTTCAGATAATTAACTACGGCTTGTGGACGGACGGATGGAAAATTTACTAACAAATTCAAATGATTTTCTGTGTAAAATTATAAATGTTACCAATATTAACAAAGCTTTCCAACCTATTAATCTCTTACATAAATATGTAAAAGATTAGTACTCTTGCTATGTCTCAATATCTTACTAATCAGTTTTATGAAATCCCTATGACTTTAGTTCAGTGTGTGCGTTCACAAAAAGCGATAACTAGAAATTATTTTTAAAATTAATAAAATCAATGAATTTAAAGACTTGACTTTTTATGAATTTTTATGTAACAAAAATGTTATTTATTTAATAATGAACGTAATATTAATGTTTAAAGCCTCCCAGCTCCGAGTTATGAATATTTCACGTCATAACAGCTTAACATCTGAACGGATTAAATTAACCCTCCAACCCTGAATTTTGAGCGTCTTTTCTCTCACTCTGCTAATATTTTATTAATTTTTATATAATAGATAAGAAGTAATTTCAAATAGTATGGTAAATCATTTGGTTTTATTTTTGTACATAAAATTTATTTGTCAATATTTATTACCAGTTAATTGAGCGTTAATAAGTTGAGCGTTAATGTTGGTTAATACATTCTTAATAGTTATATCAATGTAATATTATATGTTCAAACGTTTGAATAAACTTGTGTGTACAAAGTAAAGAAGGCTCCTGTGTGACAGTAAAGGCAAACACAATATTGGAGTACACGTTAACGAAACGGCAAAAAGTCGACATCCTTTACGGCATTCATGTTTAACACAGGTGCTTGAAAAACTCGAGTTTTGTGTAAATGAGTGGGGGAGGGTATACGTAGTAGACACGCATATGGCGGTAGGAAGCGACGGGCATAAATCTGCGCGACTGTGGCGCCGCGGCCGGAACAGGAAGCTTGACGTCGTTTGCCGCATTGTGATATCGGCCGCCGGGCCTCGCGGACGTCTCATTGTATATTGCGTTTTATGGTGGCAGTCATTCATGAGATACGAAACTCCTATCGCACTTTGAAAAGCTTTTGTTGTGTCACCTTTATGGCATGGTGATAGCCGTACCGTTTAGCCTTATAGCCTCGACTGCTACTTTATTCAATAAGGATTCTTCTATTACACCATTATAATGAAAATTTAAATAAATATTTTTTATAAAATTTTTATGATTGAAAATTCATAGAGACATCATACGTTTTAGTACCTTTTAATATATTATAATATATTGGCTAGAGTATATCTATTTTTTTTTAATTATTCGGTAATTAAATAAAAAAATTGTTTTTAAAAACCAATGAGATTATCCATTAGAGGAAATAAGAAAAAAGTCTGTTTATATTTTTGTTACATGTATAAAACCTGTATTGATCATTTCTCAAGAAAAACAAATAACATCGGTTTAGTTGTTTATAAATCACGATTTCACCTTTCTTTATAAATGGGTTGTTTAAAAACTCACTGAATCCGCGTCGATTAATGGTCCACTATCTTTCGTGAAATATTCGAACGTTGTCAATGGTCTGATTTTTTATATTCAAATGAAATGAACACCATTAAGTGCTTATGCAAATTGAATTGTCCAACAGTGAACAAGCATCGTTGGCGGCGTGGATTTCCTGTTGATTGTTAACGATAACGCACTATTTGTGGTCACGCCGCACGATTCTTGAATTAAACAAAGCGCCGCTTATTCGTTTTCCCTGAAAAATAACAGTCTGAAATCACATGCAATGTTAACGGCGATAATAATGTGTAAAAAGTAGATAAACAATTTTGAATAGTTAATCGTGAATATTTTTTTTAAATAATCACTATTGATTTTAAGTTTAAAACAAACTTGAATGTTAACGGTTGCAATGGTTATTATGTTTAATTAAATGAATTAACTATAAATAAGTGGCAATGCTGGTGAATATTTCTTTATCAAATGCCAGATTATTGCTCAGTGTGAGTTCGCACCCGACTCAATATTTATGAAGCCAACTTTGGGCTTTGCCGTCATCAATCACAAAGTTATAAATAAAACAATAAAAGGTAAAAACTTACCGCTCCCACTAGGGTCGGCAACTTCACCCCCATATGCAATATGGGCTAGGAAAACCTTCATATTGGAATAATATGTAGATTACTATAATATAAGAAATATCATAAGGGACTACTCAATAGTTTATTATGTATTCGGACCGATAATTCTTCAAGTGCTTTGTTAACTTACATATATTTCTATACAGTTAAATTTGTTTAAATCTTTCCATTTGTATGGTAAGTACTGACTGTAAGTTTTGCCTTGTGAGTAAACAGTGTTGACAACAAAACACATCGATATCCTTACCGCGAGATGATAAAGTTTATATTAGTACAAAATTACAGTAAAAGTCGAGTAAGAGAAGTAAATTAATGTCTTTGATTATGTAATAATTTTCAGATATTTTTATTTAGATGTTGGAGCTAATGCACTTTTTCGCTAACGACTATGTTATCAATTAACAATTAAAGTTACGACAAAACACTAAATTAAAAAAATAAACAAATTATAAGTGAACTTCAAACAGACTTTTTAAATACATAATAATGTCATTAAAAAACAAGTAGACAAAGATCGAATTTCCTTCGTAATATATATTACGGCGCATTACAATAGTAGTACCATTGAAATAGTTGCTGCAGCGGGTGGGAATAACTTATTTATGATAAATCGTATAAATCATTTTCACTAACGCGCCCCGAGTCTTCGCGATAAAAGTGAACGAATAAACTTTTGTGTGATTCCTAAACGAGATACTCGTTCCGCCGCTGCTCACCGACCGGAGTTACTTGCTGTTTTCAACTAACGAAAGTATAGATATAACTCTATTATTTAGAGAGAGTATATTTACGCATAATAAACAATATTTATTAGGTATAAAAATATCCTTTATAATTATATTATTAGTGTCTATAAACGGTCTCCAATATAAACATATTTAGGTACGCATCACCGCAGCTCCTATTTCTGCCGTCAAACTGTAGTGTGCTAACATTATTGTGTTCCTTTTTTGAAAGGCGTTATAAGGTAATGAAATTACTGGGATAACAAGATTTAACAAACATGTTTGGCCTCTAGGCGAAGAGCGCAACCTGGTGCTGTGTATACTACCTTAACCAGCGCCAAGATTTAGGTGAAATCCTTGCTCGTCTCGTTGCATTGCCGAGTAACAAAAATGTATTCATACAATGGTACGTAGTTTTATATAAATGATTACATGCTGATTTGCTTTACGAAAAATAGCAATTGAATAGGTTTATACCTAAGCCCTACCTAAGATTATACCTAAATCATGGCGAAATATTTGTTTCATATACTTCATTAATGTATGAAATACCCCTATTAGGAGTATGAATAATAGTATACAAAAACTTTTCGTTAATATCAAATATGTTGTTATAAAGTATAGTAATCAGCACAAAAAGCAATACACATCCACAATATTCTCATGTCAAAAGCGAAATGAAAGTGAACGTTTTCTTACCTCATCTTGCGGCCTATATGCCACTTGTAATGCGTTTAATATTTCATGATATCGCCTCGAGCTCTATCGATATCTGTATTGCCATAAATAACTAACAAAAAGCAAGGGACGTGAGGGGTGCCAGCTTCAAAATCAAAGTTATCAATATAACATTAACTTTGGAAACGTGAACACATTGTTAAAATACGAAACTGATTTAAGTTAGTACTAAAAATAGTGTCATATATATGCTTCATATATACATACGCAATAAAATAGTAATAATTCTTTTTATTCAAAGAAACGACCAAATAAACACAATATTCATTTAATATCTATAACAATGTAGCGCAAGTTAATATATTGCTACGGCATCATACTACTCTTGTCGATATGTATTATAGATCGTCGATATATAAAAATTTTGAGTGTCTTTTGTATCGGAACCTAGCTAAGAATGATCGCAAAATATTTGTAGAAACGCATTGTAAATTTGCTATTTTTTCTAATATAAAATATGTTATATGAAGTGTTCCTTAATGTTAAATGGCATAACGAATATTACTGACATTCGTTATGATGGCATGTTAAATGGTTAACATAGCAGCGTAGCAAACATTGTCTTTTACAATTCGTGAATAAATTATGCACCTTTTAATGATTTTTAATCTAAAACGATTTTGAATGAAATAAAGAGCTTGTGTTAAATTCGAAATTTCGGACCATTAAATAGCGAGTTACACTAAAGTTCAATTGTAGCCATTGTCCCCGCTCAGTCCGGGTTGGTCGGCGTTCGAATTCAAAAGCGTTAAACGGTGAATTTATCGCGTGTTTCCGATTTTAATCGTCGAATTAACGACATCGCTGCGCCACACGACCGCCTATTTACCCGATTTATTCGTGTCGCGTCGCCCACCCCAGCGCCCGCCCGACCACGTGAAAATTGTACTGTTTTAGTTCTCCGCGCATACAGCGATCATAGCTTATAATTTACATATATAATCATCAGAAATTTATATCTGACAGCTCATATAACAAGGTGACGGTGTTAACCGACCACGAAAAAACGCACTAATTTAGAAACTAGCTATTCACTTTTTCGTCGGAAACACTCACGTCGTTTATTGATGAAAATACTAACTGCGTCAAGTTGTTCTACAGGTTTTATTAAGAACGAAGCACTAAATGGATATATTTATATATATGATAATCAAATGATTCAGGGCTTTGGAATCTGAACATAAGCTAGAAAAAAGAAATTTTACTACCAACTCAACCTTAAAATCAAAATTACGTCATACCATTATGAAATGGTTTCTCCTCCTATCTCTATACCTACACATCTCTTCGTTAACATTGTTAAAGTGATCGTGAAACATTTAGGTTTGTTTCAGTGTACGATATTTTCTATTCTATTCTGTCCTATTCTAATCGTAAGGATTTTTAAATATTTTTCATGATTTTTGGTTTAGTATACTTAACAGTGAAACTTCAATATTACTATGTACAAGATAGCTAGATTTTGAATCTAATTTAGTACTATTAATATCGCAAAGACAAAACTTTTGTTTATTTTAATCTCGCCCTATTCTACTATAAGTCTTATTTTGTATATCTACCACCTTAGCAGGATTAAATTATATCTTTAATTTCATGATTTGTAGTAATTGAAGAAGAACTCTGTTACGTACAGTATCTTATATCAGAGTTTTTGCTAAAATAAAAGGTTTTTTGTTTTATGTTTTTTTTGCATATTGCGTACTCTAAATTGTTCAGTGTTGAAATACTTTCAAAACGAATTTTTTACTTTTAAATTTCTGTATTATAAAAAAGTAATTAAGTTTGTTCATTTTTAAGCTACGTTGAATGTGTTTCGTAATAAATGTCTTTTAGTTCTGCGAATGTTTCCCCGCAACTTACTGTCAAGCTACACGTTATCGCTCTTTCACATTAGTAGTTCCGAATGGGGCGCTGTGCCAGCCTCGGAGGAAGTTTGCACTGAATTAAGCTGCTAATTAAAGTTGGTACTCACTTGTGTATTATTGCATTAATCACAGTTATGATGCAACAGAGTCGAAAATTCAACTCGGATGCCGTAATTAGATTTCCATTTATCAAATGGGAACTGCGCTTAAATTTATTTGCTATGCTGTGTTACGTATTCAACCGAAGAAAAAGAATGTAACTATATTATCATCATCAATAAAGAAATGTAAACAGCTTTAAGGTTTTTTTGTAATACTAAGAGCATGGTCGGTTCTGAAGCTGCTCTCGTACATTTACAATTGTGTGGTAAAATTATTTAAAAATCTAGGTTGGTGCTTAAAATATTTGTGTTTTTTAAATCCTTACTTGCCTATTATGAAGGCGGAAAGGATCAGCTGTGCGACTGACAAACGCTCATCTCGATTTACGAGCACAAATCAAACATTTAGTCGGTAGCTGTAAATCAGGCTAGCGTTGAATTTATGGGGCGATTCGCAGATTTGTTGGGTAACGTGCTTTGCGTAAATATGCTTCAACCAGACCGTTATAAGTTATTATTTGTAGAAAAATAAAAACTAGAATATCGTCCAGAAATATTACAATAGACATTATTTGTTGTATATTTTAAAAATGATGCACATAATTAACTACTCAAATTTCTACTTACAAGTCTCATTCAACGCTCATGTGTTATAAAATTTATCTAGTTTTCTTTGAATAAATATTAAAACTAAAAATTAAAGTTAATCTAAGCATTTTGTGACGATTTATCTAAAAAAATTAAGTCATAGATGAGAAAATTAAAATCTGTAATCTGCTTAAAAAAAATCATGACGTCTAC
Organism: Pachliopta kotzebuea; assembly: GCA_018246255.1. Lineage (NCBI taxonomy): Eukaryota > Metazoa > Arthropoda > Insecta > Lepidoptera > Papilionidae > Pachliopta > Pachliopta kotzebuea. Next base: position 46,540 of record DWLS01000011.1, on the reverse strand, counting down.
TGAAGGAATCTATTGACTTTCACATTGCCTGAAAATTGATAGGAGACTGTTGGTTAAACTGTTCGAACATGATAATTTTTTTTGACCAATAATTTTACTTCAATTGTATAATTGATTACATATATTGTTACTATTAGACTCTGCACCGGCCGAATTTTTCTATACAAAAGCGTGCACTTAATGGTTTTTTAAATATAGCAGAGAATGGTGCGGCTTCCACACGTCGTTGAACAATAGCACGGAAAGGGGGAAAATATAATTTATTTTCGAGTTAAATCTTTTGTGGAAATAATATGACATTTCTATTTGAAGTTGGCGGATGATTTATTGGCTGCCTCGTTGCGGTCTCGCTTTGGCTCGTGCTATTGTATGCGAGGTGTCGGTCGCAACCAGCTTGTCGATTTCAATTTTCGGTAGATCGATTAAGTTATTTTTGTAGCGACCAAAACAAACATTTTTGTAACTCTTTCTGAATATAACCTACTTTCGGGTATTTGGTATACTTTTTACGTACAGTAAAATTTTCTGTCTTTATAGTCCGAGCAAAAGCAGCACGCGAAGTCAAAAAGGAAAAGTTAAAAAAAAGTTTACTTTTTTATACAAAAGTTTTACCAAATATATAGTATGAAAAAGAAAATCGGGGTATAAATACTAAAACCCTCTTGCACTAACAAGAGCTAATGATAATAAAGTTGTTTAAACGACATTCAAGCAGATAATTACTATGAATGGTCCTTGTAAATCCTTATAAAAATTTAACGACTGTTTTCAAAGCTTTTTTTAGCTGTTAAAAAGATTTAAAAGCGCAGATTTTCGAACAACATTCAAGCTCGATACTCGGTGCTTTATGTTTTCAATGGAAAGCCGAATGGAAAAACTCCAATGCGACGTTAATTCAAAAAGTTGTTTTCATTACGGAGCATTCTCGCGGTACACTGCGCGCGACGAGTGCGCGAAAAAGTTACATAAAGCACCACGAGTGAGGGAAAGAATTTGGAGTGGAGGTGAGCAAATAAAAGGCAGCGACAGTCGCGGGATAAAGCCGGTACCAACAATTGCGAAATTCCTGCCGCGGAACCGTTTGCGACTGCTCTGTGTGCCTGGGCCTTATAACAGCTCCACAGTGGCCGCACTTTTAAAGTATTTATGTTTAGATGAAGAAAAGTTAACCGTATAAGAAAAGAATTTAATTTTACTCCAGTAGAACACATATTTTCCGCATTTTCCTCTTATTCAATATAAAATTTTTATTTTCTCTTCAACAAGTCAACGAGCCGAGCAAGGCATCATTCAACTTATGGCAAGTGATAAGCTTGCCCGTGACAGCATAGCGCTAGTTGAGATGGTATATACAGCACCATATTGCGCCTATCGCCTCAGACGTAAGGTCTCGTTACTCCAGTTATTTCACTAGCTTACGACGCCTATCAAACCGGAACACAGTAATGTTTGCAAACTCCTATTTGGCGGCTGCAGTAAGAGTAAGTCCGGTGGAAAATAAAAATTAATTTACGTTTCACACAAGCTACAGTCAAAACATGTCTGGTCTTCTATTTTGATAATTTCGTAAATATCTAAAAATAAGGCATTGTCCGTTTTTGACTGCATCACCTCTGTAACAATCTACACCGACTTTTTAAAGGTATTATTCTGTGAATTTAAAAGCTTATACTTAACAAATACTATACGACAGACTAAAATTTCCGACAATCCTTGTTACAACTTTTTCATTCGAAATTGTTTAACTTTGAATAACTCATGATCTCTTGAATAATTTATGATTTATGATCTTAAAATTGTAAACGTTATGTTAGAAATAGAGTAATAATTTTTCTCTTAATATAAATGTAGACAATGTAGAACAAACTTAGATGTTTACGATGCTAGGAGAACTGCTAGATTTCCTTTTTATACGAGTTCAGTCGCCGGCGGAGCGGTGTGTACAAAAAATTCAGTCCATTGTGTAAATGTTATGGCGCTAATGTTTCATATTCGTTCTGTAAACGTTAAATTGTACAAGAAAATACTATTACGTGTTATAGTATTTTTAATGTTTATGATAAAATTTAATGTAGTGCAATTTTTTCCTAAACAGTTGATTATAAAAAAAGGTTATTCATTTTAAACTATTCGAGAGGTTATTTAAAAACAAGCAAGGGAATGCAGATGATTTGATCTCAATAATTACATCATAGCCCTTTTATGTAATTATCCTTAATGAATTTGATTAACTTTTATAAAAAAAAAATCATTTGTGCGGTTCTATGTCTTAAAACCTGGCTTACTTTATTACAAATTTTTCTTTTACATAATGACTTTCAAATATGTAGACTCTTAAATTATTGTACTAAATAATACTCTACGTTTTTTACATAATGTCACGATTACATTCAAATCTGTTTAATAATAATTATGTAACATTGTCAAAAAAATTTCTATTTAAAATTTAAAAAACACTTTCATAATTTCATAATATAAAGGGGTAAAGTTTACGTTACCAATATACTATAATTAAACGAATTAAATTGGCGTATGTAATAAGTTAGATAAAACATAAAGCATGTTTCATACATATGATGCTAATGATTACTAGATAAATTTTAACATACAAAAGTAACTGAGTTGTAGATCAAAGGAAAAATACTGTGGGGGCACTGACTGTTAAATTTGTCTCTAAACAATTTTATATTTGTAAATCGTTTCATCAGCATATAAAGGTGAAATATAGAAAAACATTTTTTACAGCGACCCAAAAACTGCAAGCAAAGCGGTTGAACTGTCACGCGCCCGTGCCGAAAATTAAAGGATTCCATCCGTCCAAAACAAATACGGGGATATTTTTATATTTTATTTTGTTAAATAAAAAAAAAACCGGAGCGGCAGCAAGTGCCCGCAGGTGGGAATTTAAATAATCTGACAGGGATTAAAAGAGAAATATCAGCTTTTGACCGTCGCGGGCCCAGCTAGATTGTGCACATTATGTTACGTTGAATTTGTGTACTTTAAAGGTTTTATGATTTAAATGAGTAGGATTAACCAGGTATACAGCGAATGTAATACCATCCGGTTTTTTTGCCCTATTCTTGGTCTCTGGTTCTTTTAAGTTTAAAAGTTTAGACTAAATATAAAAAGAGCAAAATATGTAATAATTTTGAGTACAGTAATCTATCATATGAAATAGAACGTAATTAAATATTCTATTCGTCAAACCCTTTCCAGGGACAAGTGTATGATAGTTGAAGGTTAAATTTAATTTGAATAACTTGTAACTTCACGTAAAATAAAGTTTTATAAAGTATTAAATTTGTTAATGTTAAACAATTACCTCGTACTGATAGATAAATGATCCATAGGCATCAATACAAACATGAAATCTTAATAAAAGCAATTAACTATGATGATGAAAATACATTTTCAATTAGATTGTATAAATTTAATGTTGGTGTGTTTCGTATGCTATTTAAAATGTTCATCGAGTCCTTAATCTATGCTTCAGATCTCATGCATAAAATTGTCTACGCCGCAAGGCCAGTAGCCAAACAGCGGCTCTAACTAAACGTCAAGTTGATTAATCACCGTTTCCCCTACGTTATTAACATGGTAATGGTCCGCGAATCGCTTTCTTAGCGATACTTAATGATACGGGATTTGCGGGATGATTGTGCGGGATATAATGTCCAACTGCGGAGTAGGGATTACAGTTATCTAACCGGCTACAGGTGGGGGCGTAAAACTGCGTGTTGTAATCTCACACCAAGTTGACAACATAAGCAGGCAATTTTTAAAAGTTTAAACTTCATGTTTTTACTAAGCCAGAGAGCAGAAGAAAATATGAGGAAAAATATTTAGAATTATAGAATTTAGAGAAGAATAAATTTAAGTTGAATCATCATCATTCATTGTTGTTGTATAAGTGCTTTTCTACGAAAACCTGAACAAACGATAAATTTAAACTGAGAAACACACGGACATAGTTAAAATATTCATTATAACAGTTTTGAAGTCATTTTTTAAAAAAGAGTTATCAAAATATGAAAAGCACTGAATCCAACCCTTTATACCCCGCAAAATGTTGTGGTCATGTAAAAATCCACAAATAAAACTAGTTACTTCAAATTGCGAACCTCATCCTACTCTATGGCTATAAATGTGCTCATGGTAGTTTTAATAATACGGAAACCAATTTTATGCGGTTGAACAGTACCCGCGCGTCACTCACAACACCAGAAGCGCTAAAAGGTGCTCGACAAGCCAAAATATTTGTTCACCTATCCGACGTCCCGCAGGACCGTTGTTTCTATGAATAAAATAACAATTATAAGTGATCCTCGTCCCTCCGGCGCGTGCCTAATTCCGTTTGAAACAATATTCATCTGGCGATTTACTTACGAGACACACGGTTGCTAGGAACGGAGACCGATATCGAAAGTGATTTTAGTTTTTGTAGGTTTCATTTTCTAAAAAACTCTTCTGTATAAACAAAATATTTATAAATTGTAATCCATAATATTATTTATCTATTCTTAATGTAAACGTTAATACAATCTTTGTTATAAAATAAATTGGAATGTTTGAACAAAGGATTAATCCTTAAAAGTGGTTGTAGTTATAACAAGTGAACATAATACATAATAGATTATACGTAATATACTAAATGCATATACTATAAGCAACTAGAGACAAAAGAAATGATTATTAAATCTTTTGTTAAAAAAACCCAAGGAGTCCTTCCTTGGGTTTTTTTAACAAAAGATTACCGCAGGTATTATAAAGAAGAGCATTGCAGAACTGGTTATTAAAACAATGATTATGAGTGTTCTTTATTATTTCATTTTTAATGTTTTTAAATAAATTTTCTATTTTAATTCCAATAAAACAATTATAACATAGGCGTGTACGAGCTCTTATTGAAATGTTCAGGAGTTCAAGAGGTATTACCATGTTTGTTACCACAAACAACATATGAAATACAATAACGACGAGCGCAATATGGTTCTGTGAAGACTTGATAACGATCATTTCATCGTTATGGACGGGCTCATCATTTACAATTTAGAGAACTATTTAGTGAATGAGCGGCGCATCGATGACGAGTAAACAACATTTTTTTTTTATAAAAGTGACTTTACAATTAATAATATTTATGGGGTTAAAGTCTCCATTTGCTTCACAAGTCAAATGATATTTAAGAGTTTTATTTGATGAGACTTAAAATTGAAAAAATTTAAAATCCATTATAGTTATTGCCAAGTTCTTGTAACGAATTTGTAATTAAAATGTAATTAATAAGTTGTTGGTCAAACTTGGAAGCAAAGTGTAACAACGCGTTTTATATATGAAGTTTGCTCTGAACGTTATTTCTGTCGTTATTTGATATGGGATTGCGACTCGTTGCCTAAATTTAGTTTTGATGACGCCCACGACGATAAGTGTCAGAAATGTGGATTAAATGTTCGTGGTTTTAGTATAACTTTGTCTTGTGTCTGCTGCAGACGCTATATATAATATAGCAAATATTTTCTGCTTCCAAATTTTAATTAAATCATCATTTATTTGGAATAAGTAAATGTTTTAAATTTCTTTCATAATACAAATATTTATATATCATAACAGACACAAAATATTTATGGCACTATATCCATTAATTGATCCTAAGCAACCTGATTCTCAAACTGCGACTAAAGCATTCCGTTTTCTTATAAAAGAGCAAATTATTTAAAAGATAGAGAAACTACGGAGTTAGCCTGGTACACCTTACCTAAAATTACAATTAAGGTCTGTGATAGATCATTCTGACACGAAATTTAAAAACCAACAAGAGGGGCTATTTATAGACATTTTTATCATAAATGGCTGTAAGATAATATGATTAATCGATATCGATGATGCTTTATGTCAACATAACAGTAAAATAACCACGACGAGCATAAAATGGCAGCAATAAAAGCATAGCTGTAAAGTTGTTTTTACTGAAACTTGCCTTTATAGGGGAATAACCATAAAGAGAGAAGTTTGTCGAATGTTCGCGATACGATATCCATAGAATTTATTCCGTGTGTTTATATTTTATGTATATATAGAGTGATGTGCGTTATTTATTAATTCACTTATTTATTATAGAAAACACTTGTATCACTCGGTATAATCAAAATATTTTCTACTACTTGCGAAAGTACTTTAATATTATGTGCGGCAGTAACAGCGGATTGTGAATTCATCCTTTAATTATTTTGTAATGATTGAAATTAAAGCAATGTTTATAATATTTTATTATTACTTTACTTAACAACAATACAGATATTAAGAATTATAGAATTTGGGGAAGAAGTGTGAGTAACCTTTTCTTCGTTGTCGTTAAAATGTTAATTAATTTGTAAAAGATGCACCACTCCCTTTAGTAGCAATGTTGTGTTTGTTAGAATGACTATACAGCACTGTAATGTATTTATCTCTTTGAGGCGTATGATTAAGTATCGTAAACTCAGTAATTTCACCGACAACAGAGACAAACCAGTAATTTATTATATGTATATAAAACTGAGAAAATTATTGAAACACTGAGTATCGAAAAGTTAACTAAATTTATCGAGAAGAATGAAGCGTTGTGACATAGAAAAATGACCACAGCCGTTTAGAGATATTCAATAGGGGCTATCTCGTTTACCGATAAGCGAACACCATCAGGGCCGTCGAAAATTCTTTTTTTCCCGTCAAAACCTCGCCCCTCGTGGTAAATGATCGACTCGCTTATTATTTGGCGTGTACGCAAACATTTAGCGGCCTTATCGCGGCTATTAAAGATACGGCTTCATTACACGGCGGCGAAAAGGTTGCGTTGTGGTACGCTTTTGTATTTGGCTCTTTGTTCTATTCCTGTATTTTTTTCCAGGCAATTATTTCCCGCTCTTTATTTATGTTCATTTTCTCTTGATCTCTATTATGAGTATAACTTTGTGATACGTAAAATTTTTGGATAAATGTTTTGAAAGAGCTGTTCTATTTTTTTTATTGAAACATTTATTGTTTGTGTTACCTTCTTAATTTATAACGAATTGTGCAATTTATTAAAAAAGAGCAACGACGCATGTGTCTCTTTTTGTAACGATTTTTTTTTATATTGGATGAATCATTTTATTTCATTATTTATTGTATGAAACGAGAGTTTTACGCCATTTTTACGTTCCCGCGGCGCCATTTAGATAAAACAGCTGACTTTCATTTCCTTAACGACGTTGACATTTAAATAATGTAATGTTTGTGTATGTTCATATTTAACCGCACTTTTGTTAAAATTGATTATTACTTTTTTTTGTTATCAATTTTATTAACAGTTTAGGTACTATACAAAACTTGTATTGTCTGAAATAAATAAAAATTATTAAAACGAAAGGCAACCTGTATTAATATTTGATTCTCAACAAAATTTTGTTGTTAGTAGTAATTGAAACTTATTAGAAACAAATGTACATTATGTATAAAATTTCAGTCATACATTTTTATAAATAGATTTGAGTATAATAACATGTGTCGTTATGCGCGGGTCGAGGGAAATGAAGTAGAATCTTTCAGATAACGCACACATTCGCGACGTGATATGTTAATGGAGGTCGCACACACACGTACATCAATAGCCCTCTTAGGGTTGAGTTCACAGTGTGATGTAGGTGACAACGATAATTTGCTGTAATGGGGTGTAAGTGCTAAATTGAATGTGTCCGTGCACAACTTCAGGGTTTCATTGTGCTATATCATGTTTCATTGATCAAAACTACGAATCCCAAAAAAGATGACTATAATTTTCACCTTATATTTAATGGAAATTGTTAAAACAATTTATATTAACAATACTATAGTTGTGTTTTGATTAAAAATGCAATAAATAATTCAAAAGCGATCCATATATAGCATATATCTGAACTACAAAATAATTGAATTTTAGTGTTATTGATGATATCTGTTAACACCAATTGAATTGACAAATGTAATATAGATTAAAATGTTATAAAAACATGGCAGAACAAGAACATTTTCATACATCGTTTTTACAGCGATTTTTGAAAGCGTTTCAAAAATTATTTAGATAAAGTTTTGTAAGCATAACTGCATAATCATTTTTCCGAATTTGACATCAGTGAAGGATATTTGAAAGAAGATTGACAGACATGTTAATACTCTAATATACCATATGAATCATTTATTTATTGTATCTCTCTTATATATTTCATTGCCTTTTGTTTTCTTTGTGCAAAAGAAGAATAAATAAATATACATATTTAAATAATATTATTATTTAATAAATAAAAATAGATATATGTTATTTATTACTACTTAATAAACTTATTGTACAATTTAAAGAAGTTAGGTTATTACCATACAAGGCTTTAGATTTTATATATAGCATTTTAAGATCTTAAAATACTAATTTCCCACAATATCTTCTTCTCTCACAATCTCATCCACAATCTTATATGATTTCTTGTTTGTATTTTGATTCATGTTTATGTTTCTATAAATTACAAAATACTGATGCCTTGAAATTCGTTAATTTTGTACTAACGCAATTTTCCTGATAAAGGTAATATTTAAAACAACTTTAAAATTTTCTCTGCAACAAACTGTCTATAACTTATAAACAATCTGAAGCAGAAGCTGTCTAATGGAGAATAAATTACACGGTTACAGACCAGAGCCCATATCTACATTAGCAGTGCTCCGACACATTAGGGCTCGCACAATTGCACCTCAAAGGAAGTGACGAGAGATAAGGGTGGCCGCCGGTTCCGTAGGCTGTTTTACACTCCCTTAATTCTGTTCAGGTTACATGTTTGCGGAAAATAATTATTGGTTGAAGCAAGTTTATAAAATATTTCATTCTTTCTCAATTTAAAACAGAAGTGCGAATCTTATTTGTATTATGATCATTAAAATTACTTCAATAATTTTCAGTTGAAAAAAATTTAACAAAATCGGTAAATCTTTAATAATTAGTGTCAACAATTCAATAGAGACATTATTTACAAGAGACCTTAAAGAGACCTATGTCCAACAGTGGACGTCCATCGGTTGAAATGATGATGATTCAACAGAGGTCACTTAATATAAAAATATAATATAAAAATTGTCCTACAAAGTATTTTCCATGGTATGGAAAAACTGTTGCCATTTCCATGAAATTATTTCGTCCGTATAGTTGCTGAGGAGATATTATGATGGCGCAAACTTAGAATTTTTATTATTCTTTTAAGCATTTATTTACATTTATTTGAAAAATAGTAACAATTCCAAAGGGATTCATCACATCTACCTATCTGTTACAATAATGAAATTAACTTCTTGGATACTTGTTTACCATATTTGTTATGATGACCCGCATACAAATAAATAATTTATAAAAATTAAGTTAATTATAAATTTTTAAACATTGTCAAGAATTATTGTGCTAAAATTTTTTCTCATTAATGCATTTACTATTGATAAACATAAACTAGCACTAGAATATAAAACAATAGCCATGTTAATTGATGTGACTGATGTGTTGAATCAAAGTGATGATCTTTCATTTGTCTTAGAAAATGAGTAACTACCTAAAACTCAACTAGAAAATTAATCCCTGAAAGGTTTTTAGAGACTTACAATTATTCAGACTAGGACCTTCCGCGTTTGTCTTCTAATCTCTTGAATATTCAAATATAAACTATTGACGTTTTAGCATACCTTCACAATATGGTTTTAACATATTTAAACTTATTATATCAACGTAAAGAAGAAGACAAAAGAAATAAAATTTCGTACAATACACCCCATAAAATGAAATTGTCTCGAAGACTTTATAAAAGCGATAACGACTAAAGTTGTTCGGAGCTTTGTTTCGGAGCTTATATAAATACATCCAGAGAGCAAAGACCTCTATCGCAGGCTCTGTAAATGGCGTCGCAGCTGAAAATGATGATGCTGAACAAAGTATCAAGGGTCTCGTTTAATTGGACGTCGCTTACCTAAATACGCAGTGAAGTAAAAAAGAGAAATCTAAGGAGTGTCCTCCTGAAGCTCCGCCCTTTGCGCGACACGCCCCTAAAGATCCTCGTCTGAAAGGTCTAGAGAGAGACATTTCTTCAGATTTAATATAATGTACCTAAATGATGCTGTTAGCAAGGCTCAGAGGGTTCGCTTACGTAGTTGAATGTGTGTGCGTGTCGTGCAGCATCCTTGTGTGTTTTCTAATGTGCATGCACAGGTACTTCACCTGTCTGCTATGGGTACAGATATTCATAAAACTGTAAAAAGATTGTACGACGGTATCTTAAATATTTTGTGAAGATGTGCACAAAATTACTATACAACACGAAACTTAAAATCTTTTAATACTCTATATAGTTCAGGAATTTACAAATGATGATCTTGCCTTATAAAATAGATTAAACAGAACTTTTATACGAGTAAAAGTAATACGAGACTAACAAAAAAGGAAGCCATGACAAATAAGATTGGGTGATGTAACATTATTAATTGGATTATGCTGTTTATAAGCTACAGTAGCAAGCTAAGTACCAATGATGCAAAAGAGTAATTTCCTTACAGTTACTTTACTTATAAACAATGTATATTTGTAAAGTTACATAAATGTAAACTGTTAAATTTCTAAACCATTTGCAAATCATTTTTAAAAATTCTGTCTTATTCTCTACAATTAGCACATTAAGGTGAAATGGTATAAAAATACATTAAAAAACAGGCATTTTGGAGATAATTCGCAAAAACGATGTTAACGCAAAACATATATCTTTTACTTAAAGTATTAAAGTACGCTAAAATTTATCAGAATATTTTTTTTCTTCGACAATGCAACGAGACGAGCACGGCGTTCACCCGATGGTAAGTGAAATGCCTGCTGATAACTTAACCAGCTTAACCAGCGCCACGTCATAAGCTAAGTGTTTAAGCTGAGATTGTAAATTGTAATTATATATGAAAGCTTATCATTAAAACATTTAAGTGATCTTAAACCTTATTCACTGGTCAGTTTTTAGTATAAAACATAATTACCATGAAACGAATGCAAAAAATTAAATGATTATTGTTCACTTTTACAAGGAAAGTGCTTTAACGATGAAATATATTTATTGTCGTAAACAATTTTCAATAACATACAGCTTATTTAAATATGTAAATTAAATTAAGCGCTAAATTAGGATCGTTGTATGCTAAGCCAGTGGAACATCGGATGTTCAAGTCTAAATGAAAACAAGTAAAGAGAGCGTCACGGTATCCGGAAACGGATACTCCTTTAATTTTTAACTCGCCCGGTCGGGAGCGCTGCTCTGTCGCCGGCGTCTTCCTGCCCGTCGCTTCCGTCGCGAGCCTTCCTTTTTTTAAACCTTGTATTTCCGTTTTAAGCCCGGACCCGATGTCATGCTAAATCTTACATTAGTCAAAACAAAACAATTTATTTTTCTTACGTTTTAATAGTGTGAAACAAAGTAATGTAAAGGACAATTATTGCACGATGACAGCAACTTTGAAATAAACCAACCCTGAAGTAAACAGATTGAATAAATAAATATTAATCTTAATACCATCTCAAAAATAAATAAGATCACAAGCCAAGACATAATTAAACAGCTTCCGTGTACAATTTATATGTATTTTTTTTTGCACCTTTAAAACGTTTTTTATTAGAATAGGTTCCGGTCAACATAATGATTACAGAAGTAAGAATTTTCGACAATTTTTTTTAATTTGAATTGGAAAGTTTAAGTTCTACAATAATGTTATAAAATTTGCATTTAAAGTTTTCAATAAAAAAGTTAATAGCTAATACAAAATTTTCTACTTCGCTTATAAAACATAATTAAATTAAATTTTTTTTTGTAGGAGATAGCATCTGCAATAATTAGGTTTCATAATAATTTTAATTTAATTCTTATTAAAACCAAATGGATGAATATTTGCAAAGTTTGGTAGTGAAAAACATTGTCTAAAACTGTTTCTAACAACTCTCTATTAGAAGTATAAAAATATAATATTTTACATCACCAGAATACACTTATATTTGCAGTTTTAAAACTATGAATATTTAAGGTACAATATTATTTAATAACGAAGAATGACGAGGATCATATCATTAAATGAAAAACCTATATTAACATAAAGACCATAAGACTATAAAGGCTATTTAGTGTAAGAATGCTTTTACTTCAGTGACGATAAATAAGTTTATTTAAAACCGTAAACAAAGTTATGATTCGTTGATACGAATGTTAATAAGTTAAAATTATTAACCATCTAAAATTTATTTTAAATAAATTGTGTGTATAGTTGCGCTAAATTTTTAAAAACAAAATATTAAAAAACAAACTGTTTTAATATTGTTAATGAATTTTGGCGTGACTTAAATTCTACTAAATGTAAATTCCGTTATGGTCTGTAGATGAGCGCTATGTGAGTGGCTACAGGTAGATGAAGAATATATGTAAAACGAAATAAACAAGAATACACCGGTCGCTGCGAGTTTACGTCCCTAGTCAACGTCATAAATGAATAAGCTCTTTTCGTGATTATTTTTCCGCTGAGCGAAGTTTTTTTCGCTTCGGATGAAAAATCCGGCCCGCCGGAAATTATCATTAATTATGAATCAGGAGATTTCGCGGCAGTCATTGCTCTGACGTTTATAAACTGTGAGAGACAAACGCGGTAATCTCCTTCATGAATTTCCTATTTATATCTGTTTCGTTTATAAGAAATATTTTCTCGTATATAATATTCAGTGTCTGCCAATCAGTTTTCTCTTTATCATTAAATCTCATCTTTTAATGCGGTGTTTCTACCAATGTCTAAGAGAAGGGTGAATAGGCTGGATGGTAACGAAACAATAAAACTGATTACATACAATTATTACTGTTCATGATAATAATTGAATTCTACAATAAGTACAAAATTTTACGGTATTATTAGATTTATTATTAATTACCAGCAGATATTTGATTAATAATATAAGCAAACAGTTAAATAAGTGTAATATTGAATAAAACAATGTTTAAATTCTACCGTTTGAGCAAACAGTCGTTGCGCAAACTTTACCTACAGCGATTGATCTTTTCTTGGACGCAACAAATCAAAGTGGCAAAGACAAGGGCCGGGTAATGTGCGCCGGGGGCCCGTCCAGCCCGCCGGGATCTATGGGAGCTTCCTCCGCGGTTGCCGGTCACAAACCGGGAACGGACAGCGCTAATATCTCAGGAGATACCGACCACATGCGATAAATTTGACCTAAATGTCTGTGCGACGTTTTAATTATATACATTTAGGTTTTAGCAAAGCTGAAATGAGTTTAAAAAGTTGGTCTTCTTCTTCATAATGTTCCATCTTCTTTTGAAAGTCGGTAACACATATGGCAATCTGGATTATCGATTACTTGGCTCTGAAAAGCCAACTGTTTCTCTGTTTGAACCAGGTGTGGGTTTTTAGCCTGGGTACTTTTCTTAGACCTTCACTTCACTTTCCTCGAGTCTTTCCCTGTACGATGAGCCGCAGCAGTTTATATTTTGCGTCTTTTTATGTTGAAGGTTATACTAAAGGTTGTTCGCTTAATAGTAATTGATATGCTTCTTTAACCAATAAGGCACTACATTATAACACAACGGTCGTCACTTCGATATATTAAAAGTTAGGTTTCGTTACTCTTGTAATATTAAATAAAGTATTCTTTAAACCGGAACACAGATGGTTACTAAATACAGGAACTTCCTTTATTAATTCCTTGGTACCAGCAATTGAAAATATTAAAACTAATTTTCATCATACCGCAGTGATTAACCACCTGGCTTATAACATGAAGGTTCCTGGGTCGTTTCACGATCCACATACAGAAATAGGTCCCCATTAGGACTTTTTTAATAAGCTTGTCTAGTTAACAGGAGTTATATTATATATTTGTAGCCACGACTTTGTTGTTTTATAGTATACTATTCACATTGCTTTTTCACCCACGGTCTCGTTGTCATTTAAGAACGGGTGGCATTAAGGTAATAAGCGCATTGTCAATGTTAAAAAAAATATATAACATGTATTAAAAAGGATTTGTTTAGCACTTAACAACAAAAACACATTCAAGATCGTTACATTTTGTCTTAAGCAGCAGACAACATGATTTGTGTGTGGGACGGGTCCCCGGGGCGCTTTTCCCTATTTCGCTAACTCTGGGCCGGCTCCTTGGAATTTATGCGGAGGATTTTACTGTTCACTTCAAACAAACATTGTGCTAAATTATAATATGACCAGGAACTTAGGGATAGTTTATGATAGACTGGTCAAGACGAAACAACACAAAGTTTTTTCATCATTAAGATAAATAATTCTGACAAAAATCAAGCTATGTTCTTCTAAGACTTATAAAGAAAATTTGTAATATTGTTAACATGTAATTATCCTTAATTTCTAATCAAGTAGCGGAATACTTGAAAAGAATTCTATTCTGTACAAATGTACACGTATATGTACATATTTATAATGTAGATGTAGTTCATATTAATGAATCGTTAGTTATTACAGTATGATTATTACATACATAATTTTTTGATTAAATGCATACACAGTATACAAACAGATTAACCAATAAATACTTATACATACATGGTAGTTAATTCCCCTGAACCCAGTCATTAGTCCAGGCTGCGTGCGAGGCAGAAAACTTGCGATCACATAAATCCCGCCAGCACTCGCCGGTTCCCATCGATATGATTAATTGGTGCTCCTCGATCATGACACTTACGAACTCATCTAGCGAATAAGGATAACGTTCGTATTATTTCTCTTTATTTACTTAGTCTATCATATCCATAAAAGATGATCCATTTGATCATCATATAACAGATTAGTAATGTAATTTTGATGTATATAGTTTTGTACTTTTCGTTTCGTATGCTATAAGATATCGTTAGTACAAAATCTAATAAATTCTGCTCTTCATGCGTTTGTAGACAACATTTTTCTGAAAAATGTACATAGTTTTATAATGAAAGAAGAGTAATGGAAGTCATTAAATATTAACACATTTAATGTTTATTGCAAACGCAAAGGGTCGCGTTAAAGAGGTAGTGCGATCCGGTCGCCGGCACTACCCGTAATGAACGATTCACACATCGGTATTATCGCTACCTATAAATAAATATGGCGGCAAAAATGGCGCCAGTTTATCAGCCGCCGGAAGTGGACACTGGGGACGGGAATCGGAGTAATAAATGTTATTAGATAGCCGCTGGGCTTAGTTCGGGCTGGGATTATACGCTTTTTTTCCGGACTTCTTTCGTACACCACCGGCTTTTGTTAATGTGTCTGGGTTTTGAAAATAAATTAGTGGGGACGAATTCAAATGAGCGGTGCGTTGGGGTTAAACAAGTCGCAGTTAAATACATAATAAGGCCTTATTTATATCTACATTAATTAAGCTACTGTTTACTTTAAAAAAATACTTAACATGTTTTTTGTCGCAGAGTGAAGTAAGATGTTCACCTGATGGTAAGTGATAAGTTTGTCCTTAAAGCGTGGCGCTCTGTAAGTTGATATACACTACGCCTCATTCCCCACGGTAAAGCGAAAAGGAACCTACCGGCTGGTCTGAGGTGTAAGGCCGACCACGGTGGCCACTCCACGCTCGAGCTTGAGAAACGCGACTCTCTCGCTCGCCTTGGAGTGTGCCAGGGACTGCGGAAAGCGGTGTGCGGTGATGCACAATGCCTTCTGCAGCCGAGGTGGAGCCGCAGATGGAAAGGAGTCGGTATGGAGACGCGCCGTTCTACCTACCCTCCGCGACTAACCGGTGTCGCACCGGCGATGCGGCGGCGGCGGGGTTGCGGGGGAAGTGTAGTGTCGGTATTGCGTTCGCCGCTCTCCCTGTCCTCCGCGGCCATATCATAGGTGACGACGAAGCCCGAGATCGGATCTGCCGCAGGGAGCCGAAAGAGCATGCTCTCCTGCTTCCCATGGCATTTGGGTGACAGATTTGGGAGAATCGGTTGTCATATGACGAAAGGCCCAGAGGGGGCGCGTTGTATGTTCCGGCGCGCCCTACCGGAGGAGGGATGCGAGAGATTTTTCTCCACTCGAGGCGGATTTGCACAAGCGGCCGGCGGAGGCGTAGGTTTTTCTGTTCCCTTGACCCCGCCGTACAGCGATGAGGTGAAAAGCGTAGAGGTTTTAGTCGGTGCGAGTCCAACATAACCTGTCTTTGCCCCCGCGAAGGCAGGTATGCGTAAGCATTTCCTTCACGTAAATAAAAAAAAAACACTACGCTACATCGCGCTCGTTCCTTTGAAATAAAAGATGACGAGTCTCGTTACCCCAGTAATTTCAATAGCTTTCAGCGCCCTTCAAACTGGAATACAGTAATGTTTGCCTAGTACTGTTTGTCGGCTGCAAAAGGAACTGCCGTGGTACCTATTTAGAAAGTCTCCAATGATAGAGAGAGATCTATCACCAGTTAATTATACTTCTGTTCAGTTTGGAAACAAATGAAAATATTAGTAAATAGTAAAGTATCTTTAATATAAATGGGCAAATTAAAAAATGGCGGATGGACTCCCTGTAGGAAACAACGAGCATAAAAATAGTTCTCGCAAATACAGGCAGTGTTTGCTCAACGCTACAGGCTGTCAAAAGCATCGGTAAACGGTTCTCGACTGTTATTTACCTGCGACATGGAGGGAGCAAATTGGCGGATGCGATGTTCGCAATCTTACATTTACAACACCCTCCGTCCTTATACCAAAGGACATAAAGTTCGGTTTACAGCGCAGCAAATAATTTTCGTACTTATAAAAGTTCTGTCTGCTCAGCTATGATCAGATTTAATGACTAGCCGTTTAGTATATTTGTTTATTGATGTATTTAAAAACAAAAAAATTACAAAAATTCAAAGATTACTAGCACACTATGATTACAAAATGTGGAAACAATAACTTTGAGCTTCTTACTAATTTTAATATATAATGTTTGGTTTAGTAACGTCGGCAGAAGTTGCGGAGGGAACTATCGCAACCTCGCGACTACTTTATAAATTTAGGGTTTTAGTAACTACCCTTGTTTGATTTCTATTGTGGTGTGACACTATTGCAACGTTTGTATTATCATTTTTGTTGTATAAATAATTTTATCTATTACCGGATTATTTAGGTAAGATGATTACAATGATGATTTTTTGTTTTATACCAAATTGCGTCCTTTATCTAAAAAGATCTAGTCAGTGAAGAGGTTCTGTAGTCATATGTCATATTAAAGTGAAGTGTAGACCATTTAACTCGTCAGTAAGTGATACCTGAAGATAATAATGCGGTACTGATGAGAATTTATTTTGCACATGTTATCATGAAACAAAATGTTAAATTTCTAACAGAAAGTAAAACTCTTGCTGATTTTTCTATGTTAAAGTCATATAAATCTGAAGTAAAAACTACCAAGGTCGTTTTATTTTTTAGATATTATAATGGAATATTTTTTGTGGTGGTACTATATAGTAATATTGACATAAACCACAAAAAATATTGGTGATTTAGAAGGTGATCCTTTAGTTTAGCATAAACGATGAGAACTGTGCGCCGACTGTATACATAATGTCTGCGATAGCTGGAGAGGTGCAGCCGATAGCCGATAGTGTCAATACTGGCGCGCCTCCAGCTAGGCCCAACCATGCAGTCTATTTGCAGATATACCCTTTGCTGCATATACAAAATCATAAATAACCTTTATTACAAGAGATTATTGGTACATTTTATACATACTTTTTCGCTTTATACATTTTAATGGGACATATTTAATTTATAAAGTAGAAAAGGAAGTAATCGTTTGATAACTCTTATAGCGTTATTCTTGTTTATTAGTTCAAACTATACTTTACGAAATTTTTTGGATTTATTTTAACGGTTTTAGTTTTTTATTATCCGGATATTCCGGCCGTTTTGCAATAGCCGCAATCACTGGGGGACTAATGTTAAAACCTTTAGCATTATAAGTAAAATATAGTTTTCACACAGAATGTTTTAAACATCGTCGTTCACAGTTTTTTTTAAATAAAACTTAAGTTTAATTTAACACATATTTTTTTATCAGAAATCGGACGCAGATATCGATGCTGTAAAAAACAATCTCTTTATTAGTTTTTTTTTTTCCGGTAGATGTCGATGCTTTCGGCCACTATTATGGCCGCGAAAGCTTCATCGGACCCTGCGCTCGCGGATCCGGACTCCGCGAGCTGAAAAGTATTTACATATATAAATTATATAATATAAGGGAGAGGAAAGAGACGAGGGAAGAGGATTTGGTGAAGGAGGAAGAGGTGGGAAGAAAAAGGGGGAGATGATAAAATAGGTACTTATATATATAAACTGTACCTTAACCTAATTCCGTACTTGGAGTACGAGAAACGAGTCTCTTTATTAGTGGTACAGTGGTTGAGAATGAAGGTCCGCTCATTACCTGAATATGTTCATAAAATCATTATCGGTATTACTATCGTTAACAGCACCCACAGTTATAGCCGTCGTTAAAATTTTGTACAGGAACATGCATGTTGTCCTTTCTCTCTCTCGCATATCTGAAACAATACACAACAACTGTTGCAAATACTCCATGTACGTACATACGGCCGCGGCGGTGTGCGTGGGTAAACACCGGTTTAAGCCTAACTGGCCTTAATGAATCGTAATGGCCCCTATAATTCGCGGCGTAACTAACTGGCCATGTGGGGAAGCCTACCCTCCATCACCCCCTTCGCCCCCGCTCTCCCCCATATTTGGAAGCCGGCCATATCGCGTATGACAGCGGTAATACTCTTTTTGAGAATTTTCAGCTCAACCGCTTCGCTAGAGCGATTTGCGGTTACGTGTTTAGGTTATGACAGTCAGTCCAATTAGTCACGAGCCGATAAATATTGTTGCTTTTGAAATTTTAAATTCAAATTGCGCTATGTTTATTGCTGCTTGAAAATTTAAGAGTTATTTGCCATGTGCAACAGCCGTCGCCCTAAGTTTAAACCAAAGCCCAAAGGAGGTCGTTATTCCTACTGTAATTTATTTAATTGCTCTGTGGCGGCAATTATTCATGAAATTACGGCAATTACGTCTCGGGAAACAATTATTTATTGTACAAACTTGGATCTTAACTCACATTTTATTTTAAATTGCTCTAGTAGATAACAAGATGGACGGTAAATTTCTTTTCATTCAGTCAAATTTTACATTGCGGTGTATTAACCATTGAATTTGAATGAAATTTTAAGGCTTCATTAAAAGTAACCATTTCATGATACACTGGTTCGTAAATAAAACAAACAATATTAGCTACATATAAAACATGTTGTTGCACTTAAGGATTTGTTTTATTTAAAATTAGTTATATTGTGTATAGTTGTAAATAAAGCCTTAAATGGAAATATGTTGATTGCAAAAATAATGAAACATGCAGGGAGGTGGGTAATTAGTGCAGCGTAGATTGGAGAGGGCAGTTAACGCCACGTGTCGCGAGGACTAATTTGCTTGTCTATGCGAAACACCCATTACGGAGGCTTAACAGGATGGTTCCGTTTAAGAGACGCACTTCGTCCTTTGATATAGTATTAAATATCTTTGATGTACTAATTTTACGGCTCACCGTGAACTTAAACCGCGGCAAGTGCATTGCACGGTATAAATGGAAACAAATGCAACTTATTGTACAACTTCAGCTTTCCATTTTGTTTTATTATGAAGCTAATTCCGACTCACAAAATAACTCCTCTTCAATGTTAACTTTTCCCTCGCAATGTTTTTAGCAGAACGTATTCGTCGACTATTTAATTAAGTAACTCGTTCATAAAGAATTTTTTATAACGAATTTGTTAAAATAAGTGTTTAACAGGAATTGCGAATATATTTTAATGGCAATAATTAATGTTTACGATAACGTTCTCGACTTCAGTAGGAAATATTAAAATCGATTGAATAACAATGTAAAACATTTAGTTAATGTTTTTTATTTTTATTAGAAATTTTTTTGAAAATGAGGCATACATATTTTTCACACCATATCCGGTTAACGACGGATCAACTCATTACTTATGTAATACATTTATGACATCTCAAAAGTCAAATCAGCACAGAATTTGTTCATTCAAAACGTGGTTGTAGAAAAAATAATTATGATACAATTATTAAATCTCATAGAGATTTTTTTTCAGTGTAATTATGTTTGCCTTTAATTACAATAATATTAACGAATAAAAGGCCAATATGTAAAATACAAATTGTGTATAAACAAACGAAACAGCGGAGCATTCGGCGTGCGCTTCAATCTTCGTCCTGCATATTAATCACCGGGCGCCACCTGACGCCGGCCGGACACCGCTCTTACAGCGGGCTCCGTTTAAATTAAAATATTCCGGACTTCGGGTTCGCTGCCGTGCCGCATTTGGTGGTAATAGTCAACCATCATTAATTTAACACATACAAAATTATATAAATCACGTATTTTTTAGACTAGAATCGTAACAAATGTAAAAAACTTTATTGACACCAGACCCAGTTTCTTAACGTAATATCTTATAAGCAATTGTGAATGTGATTATTAAGTAACTAGTTAATTCGTAAATTTTAATGCCTTCTTGTAATAATGAAATAAATAAAAAATAAATATTTATAATCTGTCTAGATCAAGAAATAAAATTTAATTAACGAATTTTTGTAATTTCGCTATAATTATAACAAAAAATATCTTTTCGTCTAACCTAGAAACAGCTAAAACGCTTTTATTGACAGACTAGTATTTCATTTTTATAAAGTCCCAGGTAACTTATATTTCAGATATTACTTGATTGTGATATTACATAAATATTAATCGCGTTTATATTATTGCATGACACACTTATTACAGCTGCTACTAGACTGAGACTTTTTATTTTCGTTACATGCTGAACAGAGACACAAATGGATAGTTAGTTACTGGATGCCGGCCCACGTTGAACCCCTCTACACGATAAATTAATTTTTGGGCAAAGGTTTAATTTGTGCGCCTGAGAGAAGTTATTTGGAAAATGCCATTTCTCATTGAACAGATTACAGAGATTACAAATTCATTAAGGACGCCGTATCTTTTGTTGTACACGGTGTGTCTAATTGATATTTCGTGGCAAATGTGTAGTTTAGAATTTCAAACCAGATATGGTAAGCAAATAGGGTAATATATACGTTTCCATTAGAGTTAAGTGAACTTTTACATTTTTTATTCAGAGCAGGTCGTTTTCCAAGTAATACTCTGTCCTATTATTGCATTAAAATAATACACAAGTGCACCTAGTTGTGCTTGTCAACTTGACACTTAAAATCTTTTAATACCTCGGTAATTTAACTTGCTATAGCACTCATCAAAACAGAACATAGTCGTACACTAGTCTTTCGAGCAAATATTTACTGCAGTAGTGCAACCAGTAATTTTTTTTGGTAAAAAAAGTCTAAATTACTTCTGTTAATTTATGGAAATGTTTCTAATATATTTCAAAAATAACAAGGAGGACTTTCCTAATTATGTGTTTCTTGTTTAGTTCCTAATTTTGTGAACGACTAAGCATAATTTTCGCAAGGTGTTTCCATTCTGATGATAAGGTAAATGTTAATTTCAATAAATACTGTGCGATATTAAAAGTATGTTGTTGTACCAAAAGAGAATTTATAATAAAATTTCTGTAAAACCTTTCTATTCATCAGTTTCACTAGACCACTTTAAACATAAAAAAGGTTTTTATTAATTTGGTAGTTGTTGATTTGCGTGAACATTAATATAATGAAACAACGTATCAAGTGGGATATGAAGAATGGTGGTAACTAATAATCTGTACTGGAGGTCAATCAAAATGTCAGGATTCCTGAAATCGTGCCCGGGACAGGCCACACCGCAGGCAGACGGGGGCCGGGCGGGCGGTGCGGCAAGTGCGGACAGGAATTAATTGCGGCTCGCGACTGAGGTGTGCCGTAATTATCGTGCCTGTGGACACAGGGCCGATATCTGGCGAATGTTACATCGCAGATTTCTATCATTCCATAACTTCCTACGAAAAACATAGCTAACAAATAATCTGGATTACAATTAAAATATTCTACATGAAGTAAGACGTATCATTATCATATACATAACTTAAAAATAATAAGTAATCACATCGTTATTCATGTCAATGAATTAAGTAATATTAACATCTGGTATTAAACAATTTTAAACTTTTTAAAATTTATGAAGGTTTATTTTTTTATTATAATTTCTTTAGTTAATAATACGCAAATATAATATACGTTCGAGAAGTTGATGCGTAATTTCTAATCTTGTATAAATTTACAGAACGTTCGCGCGGAACTGTTCATAGAAAATTATCGTAACTTTATTACTTCAGCAGAATACTTAATCGCGAAGCCAGGTAATCAGTATTCATTGGAAGTACGTTCGATTCCCGGGTAGGAAGATAAGCCCAGGATTCCGCCGCTGTGTGAATTCATCTCGCGATACTTGTGACTAATCGCTGGGATTCACCTCGCTCCGTCTCGCGATAATCCCGAACAAATTATAGAGGCGCTTAGGTGGGTTGAGACTTTGTTGTTTGTTTCATTCCATTATATCTTCATACTTACATTTAAGAGTCTCAACATAAACTCAACGTATACAAAATTTACATTATATTATTTTCTCTATAATAATCCCTATGATTAAAAAAGGTATGTGTTAAAACTTTTAACATTTTAGAAAAAAAGTGTTAAACAGTAATAAAAAAATAAATAAAATTCACAGTTGTGATTTCGTTTATAATATTTAACTTTAAGTATTCGTAATAAAATATAAATTCCAAATCTATTTCGTAGTTAAATAATCTGAAAGATAGGTCAAAAATACTGTAAAAGTAAACATAGGTACATTGAAAAACGTTGAAAAATGCAAAGAGAAAAATAAAAAGCGGAATAATGGTGGATATAAAAGAGGACAGTTTGCGTCACAAAGCCGCATGCGGGCCTCAGATATTGACAGTAAATTTCATTCATACGGCATTAGTGCCGCGCCATCAGATACAGGGATAGCTCCCGCAAACAATACCACTAGCAACATTTACAGCGGTACACAAATAAATATCGTATATATACATATATATTTTTTTCTTAATTCATCATTAAACAAAATTGCTTCGAAGAGGACCGTTAGGATTGCGCCGTGCTTGAGCTTCTCGCACGGAAAAAAATCATGAAAAAATCGACGTGTTTCAACAATTACTTTTGTGATCGTTTGTTATCAAACACCAGTTTGCACTGAGTCAAAATTTTTGGTCACTACATTAACGTCTTTAAATTGCTTATTAATAATAATGTGATGTTTGATTTTTGTCCATGGGTTGAAATGATGATGATGATAATGTTTTATTTCCCGAATTATTATCCGACTGTTAAAAACGTTTAACTGGTGGTAGCTCTCTATTGCCGATTACCTTTTAGGTAGGTACCACTGCATCTCCAATTTCTGCCACCAAAAATAATGTACAAAAGTCACAATGTTCCTGTTTGAAGGGCGTAGTAAGCTAGTGAAATTACTAGGGTAATGAGACTTTACAACTTATGTATTAAGGCGATGAGCGCAATGCGGTGTTTTGTACATGTACCATCTTAACCAAAGCCATGTTGTTATTACACTTAACATTAGGTGAACCCTGTGTTCGTCTTGTTGCTTCGTTGAATAAATAGAAAAGTTAGTCTGATGTAATTCTAGTAGATTTGTAGGTCTGCAGCGTAGGTTGCGGCGTAGCGGTGTCTACGCCCGTCCGCCACGCGCCCGCACTCGACCAATTTAACTGAGCTCGCCACAAAGAAACGCAGATCGATCGACCCCTGTTTATAAATTTTTCTGTAGTTTTTACGTAATTAATAACATCTCCATGCAGCACATAATTTTTTTTCTTAATAAAAAACTATTAGATATCTACAATAGTTTTAATAATTTATTTATTTCTTTTTACACCTCGTGTAAAGGCGGACTTAATGCCATTGGCATTATTTAACAGTCTACCTTGGGTGGTGCAGAGATATGATGAGGTAGATGATATATATCAATATATTATTAAATTACATTACAATACATACATAACTATAAATTAGATACATAAAACAAATATTATATATGTAATATACCATATACTAATACATAATATATTCATACTTATAATAAATAATAAAATAAATACATAAATATGGCGATACTCAAATATTTATTTATTTATGAGGACCCGATCATTACTTCATTAAGAAGAAGTTTCTGGACTTTTGATTTAGAGGTGTTCCGAATGGTAACTGTACGCGACTAATTTATATCAATCGTTAGTCGATACTTATACATAAAGCCATCTTTTTTAGGATCTGGTCACAATTTACTCACGCCAAAGTATTTCCAAGTACTCTGCCAATCTATGTTGGAATAGGTTGTAATTGTATAAAATTTTGAGTAAAGTATAATTTTAAATTGTACCATTTTCCTGTCTCTTATATTAAACAAAGGAGACAAAGCACCCGCTTGTTATCGATAGATGCATTTTAAGACTATTTATGGATCGTTTTTACCTTGCAAACACAAAAGGTTACTACATGAATTAGAATGCATAAACCGGAGGGATTTACTTCTCTGTCTTTACTTATTGTGTTGTTTTTATTGGTCGTCAGTTACAAAAAACATGTTATCTGAACAAATCCGGGAACATTCTTCAAAGTTAAGCCAATATTTGGCGAGGCCGGGGCGACTTCCGCGAATGTGACCGGGTAATTTATCGCCGGACAAACTGAAGTTTATCGAAAGAAGGAGAATAACTTTATTATATAGTAACCGGAAGTGTAGGGTGGACGCCACCCGCCTCCCGCGGACAGGGTACGGCTATAGACAAAAGCGTTATATTATTTATTATTTTAAATATTGAAATAAATATATTGATTCAACTTTATTAGTCTATTAATATTTTAATTAATTATGTGAGTTAGTATTAGATTTTCTTACGGATTTATTTATTGGTTAATAGATATTATAATTATTACTGTGAAGTTGTACAATTAAGTGTTAAAAACCCTAAAAAAGTTACTTCATCCGATATTTTAAGAAATAACTTATACCCACTGTTAGGGGTTTTTTGGTTATATTTTTTACGAGCGTGAGTGTACCATTTTGTGTGATTCCATTTTTATGAAGTTGAAGGCATTTCTTTGGAATGATGAAATATGTCGAATTCGTACAGAGCTCGACCTTCATTGTAAACACATTTCGGAAATCGTCTTCATATGTCCGAAAACGGAAACCGTCTACGTTTTACTTATTTTATTTGGAGTTTCATGCATTTCTGCTTTATGATGTTATTTCAATATTTTTGTATTGTTTACAGAGCGGAATTTATATTATTGAAGAGACAAAGCTTTGTTTATATCACCGGCTATGTCTTAAAAACTGAAATAGTATTGATTGTAAATTAAAAATAGGATATTAATTTCATAAATGTTATCTTTTGTTAACTATCCTTATACAATTACTCCCCGTGATGTTAAAGGTAAAAATATATAATTTTTTTCGTAAAATGCTTTATATTGTCGTAAATATTATGTCGAGGGTGCCTGAACAAATGAAAAGTGTCCAATAAAGTTTCATTTGGCGTGGGATGTCCGCTACAGAGCAGCCTTCCTCCTGATATGATACTGTCAAGTCCCTTGTACGCTTCACTAAGCATATTCACTATGACGGCTTCAAAGGACTGGACCCGAAGGACGTAACTATTGTTAATATCTTCAGTGACTATATTGATTTGCCAAGTTGTTAATATATAATACTTTTCATTTCATTCTGTTATTAATATTTGTTATTACAAACTACATAGATAAAATCAAAACCAAATAAGTATTTTAGTTTTTAATCTGTATTAAAAATAATGGCACCTAACCAAAATAGTTTTCTCCAAAAATTATGATGAGTTTTAGTAAAAGATTTTAGATAAAAATTTTAGACTAATTATACCTATTAAAATTTTCATAACGTTGTTTATTTCTTCATAACATAATGCTATTACAGGTAAATATTAATTTTATGTAGTAAATATAAATTACGTAAATGCAAATATGTTTTATAATATCTGACTGTGGTGTACGGGCATGGTACAAAATCACGGTAGTTCAGTGCAAATGTTGCGACAGAGTGAACAGCACAGTGAAATTCTGCTTCTATCTGTTTTGTAAGTAAACTAATGTTGTTAATTGAAAACTGTATATTAGTTTAATTGTTTTTATAATATTGATTAAGTTAGATAAAAGCTATAGTTAAAGAATATTATCAAACGATACTAGTTACAGTTTTTACTCTCGTTTTCTTTTCAGTGAGTTCAGATATGTCCTTATTTTCGATAGTAGTTCGCTTTATAACTACAAAGTGATGTCGAGTGAAGGATACGGTCGCTGCGGGCTATGCTTTACCCATCTCTTATGAAAATTTTGTCAAGAGTTCGCTTTAGCTTTCAACTAATATACATTTGTGGGTACAAAGGTGCTTTGTGATGCTCCTTACTTTATTTTGCTTACACCCATACCCTTTCCATCGCTAAATACTTAGTTTATCTACAAAATAGGAATGTAATAATTATTTTTACATATTATACCTAAAATAAATATAATCATATTATAAGTTATTGTCGTATACTGCTGAGCTTTGGACTCTTTAATCAATATTGTATATAAGTTTAGGTAATGCTATTCATTGTCATGTGATATTCATATTCTAGGTTGAACATTTGTTCTAAGGTATTTGTTCTAACTTTTTTAAATCATATTTTGTAATCAATGTTTTAACGAGATGTGTAAATTATGAAATTGCATATGAAGTAACGTAATCTTACAACTATGTGCTAAGTACTTGATGATAATATCAAAATAATTATCGGTTAATAAAAATGTTATGTTTGTAAGGTAAAATACAAGAATCGTATAGTTTAAGCAAAATTAGGACGTTAAAGACTAAACCAGGCATTAATTAAGTTACGTCCCCACCGGGCATCCTGTCTATTCAGACCCCCCCTTCCGGCGCCACGTGTGCAATCTGTAACAACGCACACAGCTGATAAACCATGGCCAATTTTTTCTGATGCGGCACGGTAAATACGTTTTGGCTCGTTTCCGAGCAAACCGGAAAATATGGCCCGAATACTTTTTCATTTTTTGTCGTCTGCCTGCGGAAAATAAAAAAATTATCGAATTTCCAACGAGTCTCCTTCCTTTCGTACAAAATTGACCGTAAAGATATTGGTTTAATCCTCAGCGGAAGTAAGACCCTTTCGTTTTTTTCCGCCGTTTCCGCGATGATTTAGTGGGACGCGAGATAGGTAGAAACAGTATAAAGCGTCAACACGTGTTAACAGCGCCATAACCGTGTGAGTTAACTGCCGAACTTACGGCACTTTGTGAAATATGACGCGCGCACTCTCCTCTACTCGCCCTTATCAATTTACTGATTTTATTTCATAACGCTTTACGATAAACCTTTCAGACTTCCTCGTACATTTATGTAATATTAACTAATAAATATTGTTATTCATTATTAATTATCTTCTATGATCTTTGTGTGACTGTGAACGTTTTAATGACGACTGTTTATATTACATGAATTTATAATGCATTTTATATAATTCATTTCGTTGTGTGGGAACGATTTAAATTATACAATTTCATGCTTGCTTTTAAAAATATAATACTGGTTATTAATATAAAAATACACTCATACGGAATAATTCATTATTGGGTAAAGAACATTAAGAAGAAAAACGAGAACACCATTGTTTTGTTATTTAATATGTCTCCCTATAAATTTGTATAACTTTTAGTTACTGTGGTTTTTAATACAAAAGAATATCTAAAAATCAGTATCTACCTACGATTTCTAAAAAATTTTACGAATACAGACGTGCTGAAGGTTATATTTGTAATAATTTATTTCAAAAGGGTTCGAAACGTGAAAGTACTCCAGAAATCATTTTCTTTATTATTTACTAAACCTTCGTATTTCGAAGTTATGTCATAAGTTTACTTAAAAGAGATTTGGTACATTATAAAAATGTCAGTTGTTGTTGTTGTTTAGCACATAAACGCATGTTGAAGTTTAGGTTTAAATAAACTTTTTACTAATAAAAAGTACTAATGAATAATCTTTATTATCATCTACTAGGTTAAGAAAAGAAATAAACAAAAATATTTATTTTTCTCAATTGTAAAGTTTTATAGTTCATAACTTTGGTACATGTGTTGTATTATTTCCATTTGAAATTGTTTAAATTATACCACTATCTACGAGATTTTATCCAGACTTGACTGATATCGACAAGAATTTGTATTTCCGTATGGTTAATTACTTTTTGTTCTCTTTCTGTTTTATAAATACCGCCGAAGACTACCCAAGTAGGTACCATTAGGAAATCGTTTTCTCGTCTGGTCGCTATGTTGAAAAAACCAACGATTTAAATAACTAAGCAAAAATTACTTTTGATTTTTTAACGAAGTTGGTAATTAAAATTTCCGTACTAAACTCAATCGAAACAAGAAATCGTATAAGTTCTTTGAAAAAAAAATTCTTCTTAAACTTTTTATTAATTTGTTTTACGAATGAAACTTAGAACATATCGAATTTTTGCTTATAATTAAACCCCGCTCACACCTGACGGGCTTCTCTTGAACTTTGACCAGGGAATCCCGTTGACTGCCCATTGTGTAACGCGATCGTTTCACCATACTATTTTAACGTTGGAATGTTGAGTAATCCATTATCGATTAGTTATACTAGTTTTTCTTTTCAATAATAATGATATTGGTAATTAGTTTTATTTCAGTCGATTTTGGTTGCGGTGTTTAATTTGATCGAAGTCCAGTGCTTTGTAGGAGACAGAGTTTGCGGAGACTACAAATGTTATGCGTAAGACCTATGTTTATGGTATAATATTCTATCGTTATTTTCCAAATTGATTTTGTTAATATATCAATCATTGTTTTGACATACGCATATTACACACATTTTTATGGTTTCCCTAATTTTATTATTTACCATATTTAAATGAGTAAATTTTAAATTCTGTTCTAGTGGTTAACGTGAAATATTATAATTGGAAAGTAGCGTACGTAGTCTAATGAGTAATCAAAGTATAATTAAGCAAACCCGCATAAATCGTAGCATTAGTTCTGCTACACAAATGTTACAATTCAGTAAGTTGTAAGTTGTAAGCAAGTTAGCACTTAGTTATACGCCGACAGCGCCCCGCCTTGCAACTTTAAGCGCCCCCCTTTTAACCGCTAAACAAATTTGACAGCTCAAGTTAACCCAAGATTGTACATACATACACAAAGTTACACTGAACATTTTATGAAAAAACAATGAGCTTTGATTTCACAGCAGTAAGAATTCGTTTTGAATGTAATTTAATATTTCGTTTGTAGATATAAATTAGTCTTTAAGTTAAAGTTCGTTGTTTCCTGTTATAGATAGATATACTTATGCTGTATTAAATTTGAGATGATTATTAAGGTGTTTAACAATGTCTCCAACAGTGTTAAGCTACAGTTAAGTATTTAAGTGAAAACAAATTGATCTAAAATATCAATATTGATTATTCAACATATATTTTAATTGAGACTAACAATATATCTGACGAAATTAAAATTGATATTCATCTGATTATGGATTTTATTCAAAATCTAAAATATATTTTATTCGTTATTAATAAAATCTTAATACTTCTACTTATTGTTCTCATATAAAAATATATACATAATTCAAAAGATTTTTTTTATGTTTGAAAAAATCTCTTATTGCAAATATACATTAAAGAAGCAAAAAATTAAAAACAGTCTACAAAATATCTACGTATTACCTAAAGCTTCAAACGTTTCCAGCACAGATGATAACACAAACAAGGAGATTAATTTCGATTTAAACTCTGTGAGTCGGAAGCTTTTAAATTCGCATAAATACAACATGTCATGGAAAGCAGCCGCATTCATCCTTTATCAATTACAAAGAGGATGGCGCGTCAAACAAAAATCGGAACAAAAAGGCATTGATGTATATTTACTAATACATAAATATCGTATAACGACAGGAAATTTTCCAAAGTAAGTACAAGTAATTGAGTATGTTTTTAACTTTATTAAGCGACGAGTTTCGTTAGACCACAAGACGGTAAGTTGTGTCTGTTATACTTGTAAAGTGGCACCAGCATTTATCTAATCGCACCGCTTTTAGTTTGTAAGATTAGTCCAGAAATTCAAACATGTATCGTAACACTACAGAAATGAGCATAATGTAAGTAACATGGTATGTATATAAGTAATAAAAATTTAACTCTACATGATAGCTTAATAATAATTAAAATAGTAAAACTTATGCGAGAAATAAAGTTTAATAGGCATAGCATATTAACGACGAATTTGTCTATAAGCTGGTATACAGAAATCTCAGGTATGATTCAGGGATTATGTGTTGTGAAATTTAATCATAGTCATCATACAAGGAGGAGGTAGTGCAGCATTCTGTTATAGCACTTTTCACCATCTTCGTCCTGATTAACGTATGATTTGAATTTATCGAGAGCCCCCATTGTAATTGAAAGAAGCTTTGTTACTTTACATAAATGTAACAATTAGCATGTTTTTTAATCTTGTTACATGTAATCGAATTATAATAGTAATAAAAATGTAATAATAGTATGCATGGATGTTCGCAACATTTTCACTTGACTACTTTATTGAGCTCTACATATGTACATACACTCGATATTTCGATTCGACTCTGTGAACAACACTTCACCGTATAAAAGTGGAAAGTTTAACAATCGTTCCTGTTTTATTAAACGTTCCATTGTTCGAATGATAGCGAATTCGATGTCTGTAGCGATGAATAGATTAAATTAACTCCTTTTCAACTTATTTCATTTACACCACACTCATATAAAATAACTGCATCGCTTCGTGACAGATCCTGTACCATATATAGTAATTCATAAAAAGATATCGAGTTCTTATATTCATAGTATTGTAGATATTGAATGGTAGTGAATTGATATTTACTCTCCTTTCTCATAACGTGTTATTTGATATCTATTGAAAGAGTATGATGTTGAATTAAAAAATATTTGATTATTATCCTAATCGAAGAAATCGATACTTGAACTTGATAAAGATTTTTCGATCCACAGTGAGGATTACATTCTATTATCTAAAATAGGTTATTTGTATCTTTACCAATAGTCATTAAAATTACGTTCTTGCGCTATGCTATCAATTAACCATTGGTAGTTTTATTTAATACTATTGGCATATTTTGAATCGTAAATTGGTGGACAACGATTCAGCTAATAACATTTATATTTAGCATTTGTAGCGAATGTGATATTTAATTACAAACCGAAACATAAAATATGTGCCTTTTAATGAAAAGTCGGTGAACGGCGCGAAACAGATTGCAAACCGCATTTTGAAATAAAATTTTAATATATTTAATTACAAGTGGCTTAACAAACGAAAAATATTTTCTCATTTGCTGGCGTACATGATAAATTGTAAATTACTTGGAAATGTGCGTTTTGAGGCCAGGCCGCGAGTTTAAAATTTAAAATGTTGAAACAACAGCGGAAGCAAAATTCACGGGTAAATAATGAGAGACGAATTAAAAATGCAAAAATTGATTAATGGACCGGTGCGTTGCGAGTAAATATGTACTCATGAGGAGTGACTCGGTGTTGCCTGTGCCCCTTACCCCCTTATAATTGATCATTTTTGAGTTTAATATCAATTAAGACAAATAATTTTTCTTATAACCTTTAACTTGATTCTTACTAACCTGTATATACAATTTTTATTGAGCACTGACAGTTTTAAAATTTTTTAATATTTTTTAAAAATTTCATTTAAAGTTGATGATGTTGTATATATTTATTATAAATATACACTTCATGTGTATTATACAAAAATATATGCTAAGATTTTTGAAGATTCATATTTTGTATAATATAAGTGTATATAGATTAATATCTATTTACCCTTATATTATGTAAAATATGTATATGGTCTGTAAAGTTGCTACAATATTAAAAAATCCACTAAGCACCAACTAGATACACAAGATTTCAAATTTTTCTTTGAATAGGGTCTTTCTTGTCTATTACATAAAAATATATGCATGGTAAATTTTGTATATCTAGCTGGTGCTTATTAGATTTTTAATATTGTTGCAACGTTACAATGACTTTACAACAGATGCATTATGAATCTACTAAAGTAACTGGAAAATTCATATTTCATTAGAAAGTGGGTTTTTTTTTAAATATATACCAAAATTCTGAGGAGTAATTTATATTTTGAGGTCTGAAATAATTTATAAATAGAATAAAGTTTATCAAAAGTTAACAACCAGTTTCAAAATCTTAGCTATTTTCACTTAAACATCAATCTTTCTTTTATAAACAATCTAACACACGATACAAAAATATACGCATAGAATTAGGATTCTTTGTAATTCTTTTATAAAGTGTAGGTAACGAAATCTGGTGATATATAGGCAACGGTAAATGGTGATAAGTCTTTCTTGCCGGAGACTCTAGGTAGTTTCACCTGCCAAACAGTAGTGTACAAACATTATTGTTCTCCGCTTAAAAGGGCGTTGGATGTCAATATTACTGAGGTAACGAAACTTAACATTATATGTATTCAAGGGACGAGTGCGTATAGCATCTTAACCAGCGCCGCCTTGTTACGGACAAGCGTATCACTATTCGGCGAACGCCACTTTGAATAACATAAAATTGATAATAACGGACATGTACGAAACCAATATTTGATTAAAAAAAAATACTAGTAAACGCAAACTCATATTGCGCAGTTGTGTAATTACGTTGTAACTGGAAACCGTAATTTATTAAAAGCGAGCGCCCTGCGGCGGCGACGCGACCGGAAATCAACATCGCTCAAATTTGTCATGAACTGTAAACCAATCGCAATCACTGGCAAACTCCACTTTATAAAGGCGTACGATATCTATTCATGTATGAAGGTTTAAACAACGTGCAGCATTTATTACAATTTCACTGCGACCCATGATATACACCCCGAGGGTAAGCGGCAATAACCATTTTTTTTTTCCACGAGACGTGTAAGGCGTTCGTTCTCCTGATGGTAAGTGATACGCTTGCCCTTAACAAAGTGGTGGTAGTTAAGACTTAGCACGACATTGCGCTCGTCACTTGCTGGTATAAGGTGTTGTCTCCTTAGTGAAATTGCTGGAATTTCACTAAAATACAGCGTTCTTCAAATCGGATCACAGTAATGTTTGCACATTACTATTCAGCGGTAGATATGGGAACTGCGTTGGTCCCCGGACGAACCTGGACGGTCCCCGGCAATGGAGATCTACTACCGGGAGCTCTGTTTGTCATATTTCTATAAATACTATTTAACTCCTCATAATTAGTGATGATATGTTTCATTAAGTCTATTATTTTACAATTTACTTCATGCCTTAAATTTGAACGATTTCCGGCATGAGACACTTGTCACTACTTAATAGTACTTAATAATAAATTTGCATTAATTTCATCAGATTTTTCATAGACATTGACTGAAAATTTTGTGAAATATTTCATAACGTATGGTTTAGATAATTTTATCTAGTTTTAATAATTTTATCACGAAGGTTGATGAAAACCACTTTCTTTACATAAAATTTTATTATCGTCATATGTTAAGCAAATTTTAAATCCAGAACTGACATCTATCGGTATCGATTATATTAAATCATTAGAGAGAGTAGCATCAGAGATTTTCCTACTCCGCAAACTAACCGATACGAACGCCAATATAAAGGGGCTCCGCTATACCATTAACACGAACAAAAGTAAAGCACACGGTATCGCGTGCCTAATGCATATTAGGTGTCATAACAACACAGCAAACGGCAACCTTCACTCTAGATGCATTTTATACGCTGCCATTCCGCAGCGAGATCGCTGCGATAGCGCTACGCCATGCAACAATGCCCCGCTAAACACCGTAAACTTGTGAATTATTAATCGCCTTATCGAGCCCCCGCTAAAACCTAACATGGCTCGCTTTATGAAAAATGCAATAAATCGCCCCTTGAACCCCCCCTCCCTTACATAGATTTATAAGGAGCGGATTTTCTACTAGTGAAACCGCGTAGAATTGCAAATTAAACTGTAATATTGTTGTTGTTCATGGTGTTTACTGCGCTTTAAAAGTATACCATTTTAACTAGAAACACATTACACATGGTGAACAACAAACTGGTGATAGATCTCTGTTGCCGGAGACCATCTACGTAAGTTGGTATCTTGACGGTCTTCGGCAGCAAACAGTAGTGCGCAAACATTACTGTGCTCCGATTTGGAAGGCGTTGTATGCTTGTGAAATTATTGGGGTAAAGTGATTTAACACCTTATGCCTCAAGGCGATGAGCGCAATCTGGTGCAATACATATCATCTTTACCAGCGCCACGTTGTTATGAAGAAGCGTAGTACCTACCATGCGGTAAACGCCTAGCTCATCTCCTCGATGAAAAAAAACTAATTTAATTAACATATATAAAAATATATTCGTAATTAAATCTTAATATTTATAGTAATGAATTTTATCATCAACAGTGAGCACACAACTGATCTCAATTTCACATGATGTTAAATGTTAGTAAGGTCATGGTCAATCATCGCCTTGACTACTCCAGCACAATAAGATTTTGAACAATAAATTTTAGTATTATAATATAATTTTCTTTTGTTATCGGTCAACACTCAAAGTAATTGATAAAAGTTATTTCATTAGCAGATACAGTAACTTTTATAGTTGTAGATTACATTTAAATCTTTTTTCCTTCATCATCTTCAGCCTGCGGCAGTCCACAACTAGACATAAGCCTCTCCCAAGGAACACTACTGAGCCCGGTCTTAAGCTATAGGTTAGTTTTTACTGATATATATTATATATTTACAATGCATGTATACCAATATATTTAAGTCACGCATTATACTCTATCTTATAGCTCCGGTAAAAACGAGGAATATTCACAACATGAGTGGATACTAACCGCAACAGTAGTCTGTCGAGACTTTAGACCTTAGGCAATAGAAATAGTATAAACAGTAGAAATATATAAACGTGTACATAATCATATTTTTTGAATGTAAGTTCTTTAAAAATAGTATTACGAAAATATATTATTTTAATTGTGTATGGGTGCATTAGTACATAAAGCGTGTACATATTTTGTTTAGAAGAAGAAGCTCAAAGACGAATAATATAGAAGAGGATTTTATTATAAATAAACATACTAATTAATTATGTGTTACTAATACATTTTTAATAACCAAAATTTGTCACCAAAAAATTAAACCAGCGATGAATAAAAACCAAAAACAAACAAAATTTCATAAGAAATTATTAAAAAGTGTAAAATCAATCTTACCTTATTTCTTATCATTGATTTTTCTTTAATTTTTATACATTCTATTCATCAATAAAGATTTTCCGAAATCGGTAATTTTTCTCCTTCTTAAGAATGGATTATCTCTTCGATAAACTCACTTCTAGCAAAAAAGTCCGGTCATAAATACAAAAAACGATTTAGAATCAAAATAGTACTGATATCTAAATTCATATCAGTAAGATTAATTCGAAAAGGATCATTACAAATGAGATCACGTACATGGTCATTACAAGTTTTTTTCACACAATGAAATGAGGTAAACATTAATCCTTAATATTAATATAACAGGTTTTCAATATTTACAATGTATTCCTCATTAATTTCCAATCATTAATTTCGCTTATTAACGCTCCTCACTACGTTCGCTTTTAAAATGCAAATGAAATTTAATTAATTACGTTGCCACCTATTTTGTTACATTTGATTTTCAATCGTAATTATTTTACCGGGGTTATTAATAAAACTTTTTGTGAAAAGTATAACATCAAATTATAATTCATGTATCCTTATTAATGAATAACATAAAACTGCTCGAATTTCTTTTTGTACATGGAAAGTGTACTAATATACAACATATACATGGACACAAGCCAAAGAAAATCATAATGATTTTCCGAATAGCAACAGGCTTACAATGTATTTGTTACATATAAATCGATTAAGACACAATGAATGTCAAAGTAAATAGTTAAATATATCATGTTTACTCCTTTATTTGAGAAAAGTAAAAAAAGATCATGTGATCCAAGAAATGCTGTAACAGTAAAACAATTGTATAAATTCGTTCCGCCGCAACCCTTTAACAAACGGGGCGTAAAGAAGGAATGGCGGGGAGCCAGGCGGCGCGATGAACAAATTCGCTAATTTTATCTGGAGAACTCTACTGAATAAAGATATATTAGTGGTCCGAAAGATAAAGGAATAAATTGTGGACGCGATAAATCAGTAGAGGATGGTTTTAATTACACGTCCGCCGGAACCTCTTGGTTTAAGTTGAGGCACACTGAGAGAGAACAAATGTATACGTAAATGTTTGAATTTTTCTGTCTTGTCTTCAAAGGTATAATAAAATGGAGACACTATAAACAACAAATTTAAAAAACAAAATAATTATGTTTTTTTAAAAAAAAACGTAAACTGTTTAGGGGATTACAAAATCAAAACTTTTAAAAGCCTGAAAAAGCGCCTCAAAAATGACAACACTACAAGCTGCTAAAAGAGATCTAGTCAAAACAAAAACAGCATTCAATTTAGGTTAATGACGTTTTCGTCTATGATAGTAGTTACTATATATGTAAATACTTACATAAACAATGATTAATAAAAAGGGCTGTAGTAAACAATTTTGTGTGTCACATACCTTACAAAGGGTTGTGCAATGCCTGGAGGCTAAATGTAAATAAAGTTAATTATTGCTAGTTAAGTGATTTCAGATGTACTTGAATATATTGCCTCGGCGCTTGCCGCTTACCTACAAGTTGATTTCTGAATTTACGACTCCGTGCAATTTTGAATGCAAATTATAATTTGCTTAATGTATTTCAAACAAAACTTTTATTATAGGACACAAAGAACAGTTGATGTTTTATTTTGACATTATCTACACTTTAATAATGGTCAAAAATTATTTGTTTTGGCCCTTATGTATTATTATAAAATTTCTTTTAAAAGTAATACGAACTATTATTATTTTTGTTTAGTTATAATACATTTACACTGCAACATAAAATAAGATTTTTGTTAAGAAATAATGTTATAAGAAAATAATAGAAATGTATATCAATAATTTCATGGCCCCACTCTAAATTAGCATGCTCAGAGCCCCTACTCATAGTACCACGTAATATTAAATACGCCTAAATGTGCCTTTTTACTTGGTGAATAAAGGTAGGTGACTGTAAATATTAATAACTTCCCATTGATGTACTGTAGAGGTTTACTGGTGGTAGGTCTCTTTTGCTAGAGGCCGTCTAGGTAGGTACCACCGCAGCTTCTATTAGTACCGACAAATAGTAATGTCTAAACATTACTGTGTTCCGGAATGAAGGGTATGCTAATGAAATTACTGGGGTAATGAGACATAACATCTTATGTGTCAATGCGATGAGCGCAAAATGGTGCAGTGCATACCATCTTAACCAGCGTCGTGTTGTTATGGTACGTTCACGTGATGATAAGCTTATCGCTTATCATCACGTGAACGCCTTGCCCGTATCGTCGTCTCAAGCAATAAAAAAAGTTAGAGATTTACTGATAAATACTTAAATTATTGTGTTTATATGAATTAGAAAAAGATGAACAAAATGGCAAACGAGTTTGAATATATTGTCTTGATTTTCTCCTTATGAGAAAAGGTTCCAAGTCCAAGCTGTAGGAATACTAATTAGTTTTATAGTTTGATATTAAGATATCAATGATTTTCAAAGCAAGTATGTGAAAGTTTTGAAATAAGATGCGATGAAAAGTTTTATTCTCTAATTACTATTGCTAATTGTTGTTGACATACGTAGGGTCAATGAGAATGATTGGTTTACCTGGCAACTATTAAAGGCGCTTTTAAAGTTATTTTTCATTATTTATTGATTTTAAAAAGCAACAAAACGCAAACTTACCTGTAAGTTTTGTAGCAACCCTAAAGCAAAACAGACAAGCGTGCACATAGCGAAACAACTCACAAAGTGAAGTGGCGTTACACGCGTCAGCTATTCGGAATCTCGCTTTGATTTGCGGTCCGCGATCCACGATTCACGAGTGTTATTTTAATTATAAACATCATTAACCTTAATTAGAGCATTTCGTGTTTTCCGCCGGAGTGAGCCCGTGTCGGCAGCCTGCACCGGCCCACTTTGAATGCGCAACCATTAGGATGCAGTTTCCCTCGCGAGCTTACGTGTTTGCTAAACTGTGTGTCGATGGGGCCGCTGCTCGTAAAGCTTTTGCTCAGGTGATTAATATGCAAGGAAATAAATAAAACTGAGCCGAGTTATTTCACCCCGCTTACGAGGACGACAAATTGGCCAACTTGAAGCAATTAATTTTAGCGTACGGATGTATTTGCTCTAGGGTTGCTAGACTCCGACATTGTGCTCGCTCTATCCGAACATCATTGCAGATGGCGATAACAATATTACCAAATTGATAAGAATTATTATTATTTTTAGTATATAGGTTATATTTTATTAACATATTAGTTTTTATTTATATACATTATTACCCAATACATAACTAAGTATAGACTACGACTGTAAAAAAATAGAAATGCTGTGACGAAATAGTTTATTCAAAAACAAGAATACAAAAAAACTAGACTCGAGTTAGCTTGAGCCATCGGATGGAAGGGTTTTTAAAAAACTACATTCTTGGGACTACTGACCCAAGCTATGATGTTAAGTTAATAAAAACTGAGAGAGAACTGATTTTATTTAGTAATGCAAGCTTCTTATATACTAAGGTTATGCAATGGGTCCTTATGGCTAGTTTATCAACAACATGTGATTAATGGATCTGTTATCCGAGCATAACGGATTCCTATTTCAGTTAACCAGTAAGTGTTTTCTTTGTTCATTGTCGGCCTTTCTCTTATGGCAACACAACTCTCGCGATCATATAAAGGCATATCAAATCTATAGACAAATTCCAATTCAATTTAGTCAATTATATATGCTCCAGCGATTATCTGACTAGCTTTCATTCAGCAATAATTGTAATAATAATAAAAATTAAATACACTGAACTGAAAGAAAAAATAACCCGACTTTGGGTTCTGCAGAAAGTAATAATGATCCCCATTGATATTTCTACACTTGGTGTCATACCTAAACAACTACAAAAGTCTTTGATGTATCTGTACTTACTCCAGATTCTACAGGAATGGATACAGAAAGCTGCCATTTTTAAAAAGTGCCGAATAGAATGAAACTTTTTACAGATAGAACCAAATGGGCACCCGTCTCTTCTAAACTCCTTAACTGCAGTATCAACTGATGCAATTACTCTACTCCGACATCACCAATCTTTCTGTTAGCAACTAGCCGTAAATTTAGTCACTCCCTAGATCTGCACTTGGCTTAGGCCCGTGCATATTTGTAAACGGGTTCACAAAACCGAGTTTTTAAAAATTTCAATCAATAATGATAAAGATGAAACTAATGTACAAAGACAATACAATGTCTACCCTATTGAAGTAGTTCTCGCACACATACAAAAGTTTTACAACACAAAGCCTTCTAGAATATTCTCAGACAGGTAACATAGACATTGATAGGTTTCATGTTGAGATAAGCATGAGCTAAACGGATCCCGACCGACCTTATATCGCCTTACATAAACTAACTCCGGCGTGTTTATGGGTGCCCGGTGTCGGTTATCACGTAACGTTATATTGGCTTTAAGGCCGTAATGCTTTGCTGTAAGATAGGATAAAGATTTACCAATTAAACGTTTAAATAGATAATAAACACTTGACGTATCCGCTTATATTAGCTTTCTTTTTAATTAAAATATTTCAAATGTAGCCGATCCATACTCGAAGTTAAAGTAAGAACGAAAAGTTGTGGACTTAAATTTGGTGCATCGGTACCTAGCATAATGTACAAAATATAAAAAACAAAGAGTTGTCCAGGATTTCATACTTTTATAATTACATATTCTTCATTTATTGCCAAAAGTTCGTAAGAAATATTAAGATTCTTTGATAATATTGATAAATATTGCTTTATTGCCTGCTTCATTTTCACTATAAATAAAGGATGCAATTTTAATTGAACAAACATTTTCTTCACATATTTTCTCATCAATTAAGTAGCTAGCCAGCGTTTTAATTAAGGTGTTAAAAACGGGCCATTATCTCTGCGTATTTATGTACCGGCGGCGCAGCAGTCTCCTGGACATAAATCAAAGCGCGAGACAATGCTAATGCTGGGGAATTAAAAAATACTTTGCTCGGGAGCCCACTCTGAAATAAAGGACTTAGCGCAATCTTTGCAGGCGGTTAATGAATTACTTTTGCTAATTTTTCATCGGGACGGACTCGGGGAGAGAGAATATTCGTATTTTAGTCTCTTTTGACAGTGACCGTCTAGATTTGCTCGTATTTCTACCAACAGTTGTATGCAGACATTACTCCGTCCCGTTTTAAAAGGCGAATGGAGTAAAGTTAACGATACTTAAAATCTTTTGTCTCATTGCGATGAGCACAATGTAGTGCAATGTATATCATCCTAAATCACGCCACATAGTAATGGGCTGTCGCTAAACATCACATGATATCTTGGCGAATAACAAATATTTTTTTAAAAAAAAAACGAATCGCAGCCAAGCAGACATTTCAAATAATATTAATTTTCTTATTAAGGTTGTAAAAACCCTATAACATCAGGTCTCATTACTAAGGGTTTAAAAAAAATTAGGACATTACAGTATTCATACATAGTAAATAGTATTCATGGCCAGTGGAAATAATACTTTTTAATATTTTGTTTATATTATTTTTTATAATGATATTTAAACGAAGAAACTAGTAATATGAAAGTAATTAATGATACAAAATTCATTTATTTCCAAGTTATACTCGCAAACTGTTATCTTCTCCAATTTTTTGTTACTTTCTCTAACTACCTGTTCTGCTGTCTGCTGCAAAATCTACCACGAAATAGATAATGTAGTTAACTCTATGGATTATATAAACCATGGGTCAAAAAATATTAATCACATTAATTTTAAAAGCATCGCTACTTTGTCCGTCTCTGCAATCCAAATAAAATGTAAGACAATTTTATGATATACACTCGGTCGGCGTGACCCCCGCCGACGTCTTAATTAATCACCACAGATTAAACTTGAAATACGAGCAGCGATACCAGCCAGGGGCAGGAGGAAGTACTTTTAACGAACATTTTTGTTTCATTTACACTCATTATTACTATAAATGAATATAGTACCAGTCTTGTTTATTTCTGGCAAAGTTGTAGTTTGTTTAAATGCATATTAAAAAGTTATTAACTAAGAACGAAAAGAGTATTAAGAGACAGAGGCTTTTTTCTGCTAATCAAGATTAGACAGGAGAAAAATAAACGACAGAAAAAGACGAACTACTATATCAAAAAACAACTAATAGACGTTAACTTCATAACGTGTAATTTGGGCGACTTTTTTCCATATAGTATAGCAACGTAATGAAATAAATGATCGTGTCACTGTTTTCATTAAGAGGAAGACAAATAGTATTGAACGTGAATGTCCGTCAAGGATCTTTATAAAAAAAAGTCACAACTATCGTGAAATAATAGTACAGAGTAGGCGTCTGAAAGAAAATTTTGAAAATGGGCGACTTTTTCCACATAGTATAGCAACGTAATGAATTAAATGATCGTTGTCACTTTTTATTAAGCGAAAGAGAATCAGTATCGAACGTGAATCTTCGTCAAGGATCTTTATAAAGAAAAGTCACAACTATCGACAAATAATAGACAGTACAGAGTAGACGTCTAAAAAAAATTTTAAATTTGAGTTGGATAGTTTGGTCCCAACTCTATACCGCGTGTACTTTTGTTCTCTAACATGTGTCATTGACGCATTTATAAACATACTTTATGTTGAAAATAATTTCGTTCATATTATAAAGAACGAACGAAAATAATATAGTGATCAGTTCAGTATACATATACTACTTCACACAGCATGCAGGTTCAATGCACAAGTCATCAAAGTATTGTAAGTTAAATACCAATGAAGATCTTATGTAATTTCTATTGAGTAAACTTTCATTTAAATTATGAAAATTAAAAATAAGTTATACAATCAAATAATATCGTTACATTTTATGCATTCTTAACATCGTCAGCTGATATATGGTCACCGGTCAAAGATCTCTACACCATTGGAGTACCCAAATATGCTTATTTATAAAAAATGTTCCTACTTTATGTTCGTTGTTAAAATAACTTATTAACAAATTTAATCGTAAATGAATAATATGTCTTGTATTAAATAAAGTTTAAAAATTACTGATATTAAAATAAGGAAATTATTTTTACATAATATATTTAATTTTAAATAATAAGATGTTAATCTAAAATCAGTATAAATATTGCATGTGAAAAACTTAAACATGTAAAACCGTGGAGATTTCTTTTAAATATTTTCTTTGTGGATGCTTTTGAGAAATACGCTGATGTGGAGAGTAGCATCCAGTGTGACGATTCACTGGAAACTGAGGTTTTCAGCCGGTGGGCGTGTCACACCGGTGGGCGGAGTTTGCATCCATTATCACTGTGGTGCTGCCCACTGCCAGGAACCGCCTTCTCTAGAGGAAAAACTCGTGACAGGTGGGCGGAGCGTATCTCTAAAGTATCGTCGTTATGGGCACTTTATCAAGTAATTTGTTAACTTCCATGCGAATTCAGAATTTATCTGCTATCGGTAAATATTCATCAGGAATGGAGATGAATATTTAGTGAATTATTTTTTTATATACACTGTTTCTAATAAATTGACATTACAACGTAAAATTATTATCATACATACTATTTGGTCACAATTTTATTATTCGAAGTTACGACATATCGACGAAGTGGATTTTTTTTTGTTAATGATTAATAAAGCTCCGCAGTGGTTTCATTAATTTTCTAAATAAATTCTTTATATGATTTTAAATGACATATTCACAATAATTTTATTAATAGTGAATAAAATCT
Source organism: Pachliopta kotzebuea (assembly GCA_018246255.1). Classification (NCBI taxonomy): domain Eukaryota; kingdom Metazoa; phylum Arthropoda; class Insecta; order Lepidoptera; family Papilionidae; genus Pachliopta; species Pachliopta kotzebuea. Next base: position 3,307 of record DWLS01000011.1, on the reverse strand, counting down.
CTAAATATTTCAAAGATTCACGGTACCGCCGGTTGAATTATACTGGCGGAAAAAAAACTCCTCTGTGTTTCAATTAAAAGAGCACTGAGACTGTAAATCTTTTTTTTGCTTATCATTTCTTACAATGGGCTAACACTTTTTACATGGAGCAAAGTAATAATAAGTCCTGGATAGTAAAGCATGCTGACCTAGAACATTCTGGCTCAGGTAACTTAATTGAAAATGAGATATACCATCATTTATCACAAGCCAATGTCTTTTGATGTGTCCTGACTGGCATTTTGCCTTAATGTGACGACTTATCCAGGCGATACACGGTGTTATGTTAAATTTACGGATAACTTAATATTATCATAGGTAGTAAAACACACTGTTACTGTTAGGCTTATATTTGACAGTTTATAGAAAGAACACAGGGTCTTCTTTTTAAATATTGGAACAAAGACACTTTACATATATAAGCACCATTAAACATGTAGCCTAGGTGAGTTATAATCTTTACAGAAAATACGATTTACATATTTATCTTTTTATTTCTATAAAATAAATGAGGCATTTTAAAATTGTGAATTCTACTTGGATTTTAAAAGAAATGTAGGAGAAAAAGTTTCAAATTACCCTAAAGAGTTATCAAAGCATTACTAGCAAGCTTTATAACAAGAATGTCTTTGTGAAAATTGTTAACATAGGCGCGCCACCTTGCATACTTAAACAATAATACCGGATGGCTGCAGGTATGTAGCTGTTAAGAAAATTTTACTTCCAGTTCCAATATTTATATATTTTGTTAAAGATTACTTAATAGAAAATAATAAATAAATAAGTAAACGGTAGCTTTGCCTAGCTGGCGATCGTTAGGGTATGTAACGGAACTGCTATTTCTATAGGCAATATTAGTCTGTTCTAAATTAACAAACATTACTTTGTTCCGGTATGAAAGGGGTTTTGGCTAAAGAAATAATTGTAACCTAACTCATCATCTAGTTCAAAGCGACGAGCACAAAATTATGCATTGCACATTAATTTATCTCAGTCTTTTCAATTCCATTGTTTGCTGTATCTCTGCAATCATTGAGTCAGATCAATCTGGTTGATCAGGCTTCGGCGACTTTGGTTTGGTAGTTTGTTATTATCATAATAAATTGATGTCAAGTATTAAGCTCATGGATAAGAAAAACTGATTTTTATTAGATAATATGAAAACATAATTAAAGAGTCATAAATCCTCGTTCACACTATTATATATTATTTTTGTATAGCCTCTCCGATGCAACACTATTAACATAAATAACAATATATATAAATATATTCCTGTCTTTCTTTATTTCTTTAGAGTATAAATAATTTAATTCGGGCAAGTGTATACTTACCAAAACGCTGCCAAGTGTCATGTACTGTAGAGGTCGGAATTTTAACCCTTTACAAGAATTGTTATTGAGACGTCAGCCCTCACTCACCCTCCATCTTTGATGTGAAGAGGCTCCCTGCCTCACTTTATCTTATCTGAATATTACATCAAATAGATAAGAGATAATTTTACACCAAAGTTATCTCACATAAATACGTTGAATTATTTAGATTATTGAAGCGTCCTGTATAATTGATAACAGTGTAATATTAAATATCCTGTCAGAATCATTAACGAGGATTAAGAAAAAAACTTTCTAGAAATCATAATTGTTTTAACCTTCTAATCCAGTTCTCCTAATGTAAACATTATTCGTGGCTATGACTTTATAGAATATCTATAAGATTTTGTAGGCTTTATAAAATTTAACTGTACAATTTATTTGTATACAGCGCAAACCCAAAACAAACAAAACAGATCTTAAGCTATCTATAAAAAGAAACGCGCGCGCAATGGATATCTTAAGCTCGTCAATTTAGAATCTGTGAGTTCAAAATTCGACTAGACTTTAAAAGTCATCAACATGACGGCAGCATAAACTTAATTTAAAAAAAAAACTTGTTGTTGACTGTGGGTACCGAAAGCGTAAACTCTTTGTTTTTTTTATGGGAAAGTGTAATATACTTTTATATTTTGTAATCAATAGCATAAAGACTGGGTAATTTGTTTTTCGGAAGTTTAGTAAAATTTATACTAAGAAAAATCAATATATCTAAAAGAAATCCTCAATTATCCGTTAATTAACTGAAGTAAGGAAAAATTTAGCATTTACTCAGTATTTTTGCAGATGCTTCTAAAGCATTATATTCACGCGTAATTGGATAGGATCTTACCCTAATCTTGGAAGATTTTATCCCTAATTGAACTCGTCGAACGTTAGAATAATTAACTAAACGAACGAACGAAGTCTGATTTACGAGCCGGGATTTGACGATAGAAGAGCGATTTATTTTCAGGCGTCTTTAATTTACAGGAATTTTGAATATCTACGATCATTTAAGTTATCTAAAGCTATTTCTTGTTGAATATAAGCAATAATTTCTTATAAGCCTTTGTTGCTTATGAAAGAATTACATAACACTTTTTTTTTTCACACACTTTACACAAAATTTAAATAGGAGATCTTAAATCATCACAAATTCATTTGATCTTTTTTTAAAATATGAAGATGCTTTAATCGTTTGAACTCTTAAATTAGAAAAAACAGAAAGATTAACTTTGAGCTGCTTAATTTTAATTAGAATTATTAAATATTCTTTTAATGAATATTTTTCTAATTGAACTATTACATTTTATTCCTATTATGAACTTTAGTTAAGCCTTGGTGTTTTTTTTAATTTTCATTTCATTTCTACGTCCCAGGATACCTTTTGTCGCGTAAAGGTAATACAAAAGAAATTATTCAGTGTAAATCAATGACAATGTTCGAGATTCAATAATGATTTCGAATGACTGATTGCTTTGTACGGTTGTAGAATTCTACGCCATCTGTTATCAGTGATTAGCCGGCTAATTGTCCGTTAATCAGTCGTTAATTACAGAGTGCGGGCCGCGCGTGACGTCATTATGCAGGCCTAATGCCGCGCACAATCACTAATGCACTGTCATGTGCCACTTGATCTAATTTGTCACTTCGCATCCCGAATTACATGTGATCTGATACACCTTCCGGCGGATAGTTTGAAGGGTACACTCTGCATCAGTGGCTATATTTAGTATTTCGTGTAGCACAAAATACATAACACTTTAATTTGTTAATATTAAATAAGAAAGATTGACCGTATATGGATTTTAAACGGTGTAGATATAATAAAAAAATCGGAAAAAATATTAAAATTGCTTTATTCGTAAACATTGTAAATAAAGACACAAAAACAAAAGACATACTTAATATTTTTA
>DWLS01000010.1:0-66274 GCA_018246255.1 Pachliopta kotzebuea | reverse complement strand
AACGCATACAGCGTCCCGAAAAGTACAAAGCGGTGTCGTCCGCGAAGAGCGCGAGATTTACCCCGATAGTGCGTAGGTATATTTAGTTTAGAGGCATGAATATTTTTATTAATAAATTTTTACCAATTCTCGTTGTAGGCTGCTGTAAAAAAGTGACAAATTGAAAGTTAACCGGGTTCTTTCCAAAATTGTTTGATTGAAGTTGACTTTACATACCTCTGCCGCGTTCTCCCAGTCCCCGCCCTTGGGTTTCTTCTGTATAATGTACTTCTGTATGGGGGCGCCACCGTCGTTCGATGGCGGCTCCCATTTGATTTCAGCGCTTTGGTTATCATGGTCGGCGACCTCCACATTGCTCGGTTTATCGGACACATCTGGTAACATTGAGACGGTTGCATTTTGTTAACGCCTTTTTTATATACGATAACATGGTAACACTTTCACATGGAGTCGAATGACAACAGGGCCATCGGCGGAAAAGTGTGTTCGCCTCGGGTATGCGGGTCCATGTGAATTGACAGCCGGAAGACAGAAATACCGAATTATTTAAAATATATAATAGACAAATGTATTCAAAAAACTTCAGAACACGTGTCCTCGGTATCCAACCGGAGAACGGTTAGTTACTATGACACGGAGCAGTACATATCGTATTCCGATTATGGGACTCCTAAAAACTACAAAGAATTTAACAGGTGTAAACTTTTTTCATTTTCCTACACCAGCAATTAATATTTATTATATATAAGTTTTTCCAGGGGTTACTTACCGTACGGATTCTTGGCGAGCACGGCGCGCTCCGTCTCGAGCGGCTCCGAGTCACCCTCGTCGTTGACGGCGGCCACGCGGAATTTGTATTGGTGCCCAGGTTCCAGACCGGTCACCTCCATTTCTAAAGGTTTCTTGTCGCCGGCGACCCTGGTGTATTAAAGTAACTCATTAATTGTTTTATTTATATATGCTTTTATTTTTATTTATTCTTGTGAGTTGAGAGACTAGCACAACTACACATGGACCTAAGTTACAATGAAGCTACAAACGTGAAATGAAGCATACTTTCATATGTTAACAGCCGAAACAACCAAATTGTTATAACGACAGATACAATACGAGAGTGATAGATAGCCTTGTGTGATATTACTAGCTATAGCGCCATTAAACCCGAAACTGGGTCATGATAACAGTAGTAAAAAGGATTTGACAATCATTTAACTATGTTTTTTTCTATATATTAGTTGCTCACCTGCCCACACGGACCCATTTGCCTGTAGCGAGGTCCATTTTCTCAAGCTCATACTCTTTAACCGGCGAGCCGCCATCGTCTTCTGGCTTCTCCCACTTCACTTTGCAGCCTTCCGCGTGAATATCCGTCACCTCCAGTGGGCCTAGAAAATTAAATCATTCGACCATTATTTAATACTTGTGTTGTTAAAAAGCAACATATACGTTTACGTATTTTACTGCTGAATTGCTATTAAAACCAAAATTAATGTATATTTTCATAGCACTGTTCCTCAAAAAGAAATATAGATTTAAATAGCACCTTTATCGATCGATGGTATTTTGCGAGGTGGGTCACTCCCAAGCATAAAAAAACTGATAAACTGTTCATTATGATGAAATTTAATATGCCTTTAGCTTACCTTCAGTAAATAATACTAAAACGTAATAGAGTAAAATTAGCTTTTGCTAATAGTACCAAAAGAAAAAAAATCAATTCGCTTTTCTTCCATGCCAATTGTAGTTTACTTCTCCCCGCAGCACGTGCACATAATGTGCCAGGAGTATTAACTTCCAAGTTTTTCTTGATAACAAAATTAGATTTAATGGTTAACTAAAAATTACCTTTAGGTGCGCTAGGTTTGCTGAGCACGGTTAACTCGACTGTCTCTTCATCGAAACCGTTGCAATTTTCGGCACGCAGCGTGTACTTCCCGGTGTCTCTCCTCACCGCGTTCACAATTGTGAAATCGGTGTGGTATTCTTTGTTTTCGATCTTGATCCTCTCGGTGTTGACGAGCTTAATATTCTCACGCCACGACCTATTGATAATATATGAAGAAAACGTGAATTTAATAAATGCATACATCAATCACGAACTTGAAGTTGCGGTAATATATATAGATAATATTGAAAAACACTTATTTCGGATTCTTGGTCCACAATGACTTTAAAAACAAAAATATAATAATAACATTCACTAAACCGAAAAACAAATTTCGCTATGGCTAGGCAATGTTGCTTATTTGTATGACTGCAATGCAATGTCATTGCTAATTCTTTAACTATCCGGTTACTCCACCTGCCGAGCCTGGCAATTAATGAAATATCATCGATATGTAGTAAGTTTTTTTATTCACAATAAGTTAATTCGTACCTTAAAAGTCATATAGTTTTAAGAAACAAAAAGGATGTTAATCGTGAAGGATTATCACCCAAAGATTAAAATATGTTGACAGCCTAAAACAGTAATGGTATTGGAAAAGTTTGAAAGAAAACGTATCTAACAAATTTGTATTTATCTGAAAGACTGTTACTTAAACTTAGGTTAGGTTATAAATAGGCGAATATAATGTCTGTAGGCATTCTCTACCAAGTCAGCCAATGAGGTGGCTGGAGTGATAATTCAGTTCATGTAACGTCTACATTTACATGGTAAAGACTATCGTTAAAGGAAACATAGCCTATGAATAAATGACGTTATAATTTTCTGTGATTATGGGGGGACGGCGCGTACGCAGTCCCCACTACCAAAAATAACGCGTCCGAGTTATCCGCATTAGGGATAATCGCAGAGGTCAACCTAACCGCAGTGCAATGGGAAGGCCTCGCCCTGGGGGAACCGCCTTCTTGATCACGGTGTCCCCTACGCCAGGTAAGTATGCTTTAAATAAGTTAATTATGAGTACTCATTCATAGTACAAAAATCTCAACACTGCGATGTAAGTTCTGATTTAAAGCGCTTCCTAGCACGGATATGTTTGAACTAAATATTTTTAAACGTACGTTCTTCAAGTGTCAGTAATTTTTCACAGATGGCGTTATAAACAATCACAGCTCAAAATTTTTATGTAGTAAATATTAAAAGGTATGAATATTCAATAACGACTAAAATAATGAACGAGTGACACTAATTAGTACTTCTAAAAATTGAGTTCCAAAAAACTATTTCTTAAATTAAGTATATTAAAAATTATACCTTAATTTAAATTTTTTAAAACAAAATTTAAATTTTTTTATAGATGTGGATATTTGTGACATCTAGTATCTTTGAAGTATTAATCTTTAAATTTGTTTACTGTTACTTACCAAGTAGTCTCCGGTGGTGGTTCTCCAATAACATCGACTGACCACTTGTGTGTGCGTCCTGCCTTAATAATCACCGATTTAAATGTGCTTCGCTCAATGCGTGGTTTTACTGAAAACAAAAGTACAGAAGCTCAACTGAAAGTATAATCAAAGAAGCAATTAGTTCCTTTCATCAATCATTGTTATATTATTAAGCTACTTACAATTACAATACAGTTATCAAAAGAAAGAGTGATTAAGATGATTACAATATCAAATAATATTTGTAACTGATCTATTTATTGATGTACAAAATTAAATAACAGTTCTCATTCACAGGTACTATCACCGTCACTTACAGTTCCTGTGCTTGCAGAGGTGGTTTTCAGTAGGCTGTGATGCATCTCCAACACCAGCCTTATTATAAGCTCTTACACGGAACTGGTAAATCATTTTCTCCTTAAGACCTTCCACTTTGTATTCCGTTTTAGGTTCTGTTAATTTGCCAACCTGAAAACATCAAAATTAGAGGTGAGTAAGTGTCAAATGAAGTGTCATAGTATTTTAATCATTTCAACTTAATAATACTTTAAAATTAAATCGATAATTAACATAATATGAATAAATACATATTTATAAAGAAGGGAAAGGAATAAACTTTGTGTTGGTTACATACTACATTGTTTTTTGTTTACTGAGGCCACAACAAGAGACAAATTTTCTCTTTCCTTTCCTCATTAGCACTTACCTCTATCCAATCAGCAGTAAATTTATCTTTAATTTCAATAACGTAACCCAGAACAGGTCTGCCACCATTGTCGCTTGGTGGCTCCCACTGTAGAGTTGCTGACATATTATCGTAATCAATAATATTGGGCTTGCCCGGAGCTTTCGGTGGATCTGAAAACACATATTATTTTATAATAACACAGCTTTTGAATACTTAAGTAAACGTTGTTTGTATACAAAAAAGCGTGAACATGACATTGACATATAGTTCTTTTTTTAAATATGACATTGCCATAATCACTTTAGTAACAATATTATTCCATCAGTCCAAGAACACTTTTTTTAAGCAATATACTTAAAAAATACATTAATAAAATTGTATTTAAGACATTTTACATACCGTATGGATTCTTCGCAACAATAACTCCATCCGTTTCCAAAGGTTCTGATTCACCTTCTTTGTTAACTGCCCGTACTCTGAACTTATATTTGTGATTAGGTGTTAAGCCTTTTATCGTGAATTCGGTTGGCTCCGGGCCACATTCACCACACGGTACCCAATTACCAGTATCCTGAAGACAATGGTTAACAATACATTTTCTTCTTTTACTTTAATAAAATCCTAATTTGTTCAAATATTTAATGGCTGACAGTAAAAAATATACTGAAATAATTACCAAATCCATTTTTTCAAGAGTATAACCAGTAATATCGGATCCTTGCCAGTCATCAGGTTTCTTCCATTTAACTGTTGCTTTTTCGGCCCGCACTTCAACCACCTCGATTGGACCATTGGGACGATTGGGTTTGTCTTAAAAAATATATGGTGATTTAAAAGTATGAACATAATGATATCTACATTCTTCTACGATATGTATAACACTTAAGGTTAATCCATTTTTACTCGAGTCTTAAGCGTATCATAACAAGTAGTTATTGAAAGTATTAATATTTTAAATTTGTTGACAATGAGTAAAATCACAATAAATAATTTAAAATTATGTTTAGCTTTCTTTTTATTTTGTAATTGCAGTGAAAGAATTAAACAATAAAAGTGTCTAAATTGACGGATATCATTGAAACATTTTATGTCAACCTTCAAAGTAGTGTAGCATTTAATAACAAAGTTAAATTTTGTTCAGTTACAGCGAGGCATGAGGCCGGATCGAGTACAAATTTACGATTAAGTTTTAAATTAAATTTTCTCTTTATTTTAATATTTAGTACGAGATGGCGTTTCAGCACTATTTCCTCTTTAATTTTAAGTTTTAATGTAGGTAACTTCAATATCTCTTACCGAGCACTACGACATCAGCAATACTTTCGCAAGTCCCGGAAGAATTGGTGAGTACCAGCTTATATTTTCCACTGTCAATTCTCGTCGTCTTACGTACGGTTAACACAGTGTTTCTCTCGTACTTATCGATGGTGATACGTTCGCCATCATCACGGATTTCCTACAGTCAATGTGAGAAGTTAGAGAAATAGTGATTAAAATATGAGGTTGCTTTAGATTTCTTATGATGCATATTAAAAAAAACATATTAACAATTCTCTGTTAAAAATACTCAATAAAAAAATTACGAAAAAATTTAATAAACTTTTATTTTGTTAAGATCTTTAAATGTCATGAAAAATCTTTTGCAACCGAACCATGTTAAAACATCGAGTGTTAAACATAAAAATCATTCTTTTACATAGTTAGAACTTGTAGACATTTATTGAATAATGTCATCTTGTTGAAATTGTCAAAATGTTATTGATAGACAAAGATATACATTAAAACAAATTGATCGAAATGATCATCTTTCACATTACCAGTGACCTACCAGCAGTGCGCAGCAGTGCACAATTTAATGCGAGTGATGACATTCATTTGAAGTGAGTGAGTTTTTTTAGAAGTTTTGATACAACATCGAAAGCTTTCAAATTGTATGTAAATAATGTTAATGATCGCGTCATTTGCGAGTTGATATCAAGTCGTGCCATACCAAATTAAACTTTGTTGGTAAGTAGTAGAAAGTTTCATAGAAATAGTTTAATTCAGTAAGACACAGCTTGTAATGTTATGTAGTGTTTGTATATTTAAGTTAGCCACATTTGAGAGTGTAAAGAAGTATGTGTAACAGAATATTCGACAACATTTGTAATGCAACATTGATATCACCCAGCTGACCTTTTCCGTGTACGGCTTTCCGCGTTTCTTTTTTTGAACAAACAAAAACAATATTAATTTTGTATCTATTACATTACACGATATTTCAAATAGATTATAAAGATATTTAATTGAATTGTCTCATATAATTTTCCTGACAATATTTATTTGAAAAAAACTAATGAATCTTGATTTGTGAAATATGAGCAGTTTTAATGTTTCGTATGGAATTGAATTTATCTTTTAGAAAGGAAAAGTAGTATATACGAAATATATTTACCTCTTCACCACACATCCATTTAACTTCTGGTTCAGGTTCACCACCATATTTAATATCGAACGAGATAACTTGTCCTTTTTTAATAATCATACTTTGGAGTCCTTCTCCAACGATATATGGCTTAACTGTAAAAATAACGAAATTTCAGTTTATTTTAGTTCGTCGTAAAAGTTATAAAAGAAGTTACTAAGAACATAGTATAATTGGTTGGAGTTGACGATAAGTTACTCACCAAATCTGCACTTAGCGACAATTGGTTTAGTGCTGTCGCTAGGTTCACCTGGTCCTGCTTTATTAATAGCTCTGACCCTGAATTCATAAGTACAACCTTCTTTGAGACCATCTTGCGTTGCTTCTAGACAATCTCCTGCTACTTCTTTGCCCTTTACCCAGTCTTTGCCGAATTTCTCCTACACAGACATGAAGTAAATTACGTACACAATTAACAATGTTATTTTTTTTTAATTTTTAGCTATAAACATACTTTGTATTCGATGACATATCCAGTAATAGACGCTCCACCGTCGTTATCTGGTTTTTGCCATTTCAGATCAGCGTGATCCTTGTCCCAGTCAGTTAATTCAACGCCTTTAGGCTTTGAAGGCTCATCTGTAAAATAATATGAAACAATAAAAAAAACATACGTACACGGTACAAATGTTTATTTTTTTTATTCTATGTTAAACTCACCCCATGGATCTTTAGCCAAAACAGGTTTGGCGAAAAGACCCGGTTCACTTGAACCAATCTTGTTAACAGCACGAATTCTGAATTTGTACGTCTTCTTCGCAACTAAGTCTTCCACTTTGTATTTCGTCGGTTCACCGTGCGCTACTTCAGCGACATTATCCCAGCCAGCTTTAAGGGATAGGTCCTGTAAAACTCAATTCTTATAATTCATGTTCTCTTTAAAAAATATGCTAAGGAATAAAAAGTAGATAAACATACCTGTCTTTCAATGACATATTTAATAATTGGTGAACCACCGTCGTCTTGTGGAACTTTCCATGAAACAACACAAGACGTTTGGAAAACTTCCGAAACTTCCACATCCTGTGGCGGCGTTGGAGCACTTTGCATTATTATTGTAACATCCTTAGAATCTTCTCCCTGAGCGTTTGATAGCTTAATCTGATATTTACCAGTGCCTTCTCTGGTTGGTTTTTTGAGTTTGAAAAGTATCTTTTCCTGTTCTACAACCACTTCAACTTCTTTAGCAGGAAGAGCTTTACCATCTTTGAATAATTTCGCTTCAATAGGAGTTTGTCGAGTGCCTGAAACTGTAAAAAAAGGTAACGAATAACTTTTACCTGCTATGTAAAAGAATTTAATTTATATAGGTAATATTATTATCTGGTTTTTCTTTATATCAAAACATTGAATTATGTAATTTTAACTTACTTTTGTAAGGCACTTCAATGACGAAAGGATGTCCAGCGGGTCCATTAAATTCATCGGGACATTCGATTGAAGGTTTGGATTCTCCCTTCTTCACAGTAAGTTTACAAGATGAAGTCAGTTTTCCGGATTCGCAGAGAATTTCACCATCATCTTCCATTTCCAGTTTATTGAAGATTAATTGATGTTTACCACCACCCAGATTTTTAATTTCGACTCTGATAAAAACCATGATTTAAGGTAATATTTTAGACATTATAGAATATTCAAAATTAACAACATTATGTTTGTTTCAAAGGATGAAATTACTTCGTTAAGATAAAAAAAACCCGTTTACTCATATTAAGTAGCACTAAATTGTAAAGGGCAGACGAATTTTCTAAAACTATGTGATCATGTCTGCTTTGAGATAACAATAAAAATAAGTAAAAATACCTGTCATTTGGTACAATCGGAGTACCATTGAAGGACCATACGGCCTCCGCTGTCTGGTCCTGGAGTTCAACCTCTAAAACCACCTTGTCTCTCTCAACTGCTTCGGTATCCTTCAACTTTTTGTTGAAACGATTCGAGTCTACAATAACGAAAGAACACAAAGTTGCAGTAACCAAAATAACTTGCAAATTTTGTAGTTTATTTTTAAATTTGTGCTAAATCTATTTATTTTTAAGCATTATAACAAAGAATCTTTAAACAAAGTCCTAAGAATTTTATGATTTAGTCGTAAAAGGAACAGTCCTCTGTACTGATTACGCTTTCAAAATAATTCTGAAAAAACTTTTTTGAGTATATAAACTTTGTAATTTTCCTATGAAAAACAAAATGATATCTTACATTTGACGATCAATTCGCATGCAGTCTCATCTGCATTACTAACGCACTTGAAGTTTCCAGCATCGGTTACCTTGGCGTCTTTGATTACTACTTTGCGTTTGCGACCCTCCTTGACAATGGAGATACGCTTGTCAGCCTTTAATGGTTGGTCGTTCTTAAACCTGTTTAAATTCATAATGTAATAAATACAAAACTTTCATTAAATATTTTAGCTAATTTAAAAATGACGTCACCGAGGAGATTTATGGTAATAGTAGATGTAGTTAACGTATTATCACATGCCAATATATCATTAACTCGAAACTAAACTGAATTCACTTTTATCATAAGTATATATTTTTCATAAACATCAATCATAATACGTTTTGAAAATGATACCTTAAACCTGTTAATTTTGCAAACTGTTGAGAAAAACTATGAAATATTCAAAGTCGCAACAATCTCACAAATTAGTTCTCTATATATAGAAACACTAAGGAAGATATCCTTATGTGATCATATCAAAACATCATCACTCTCTCTAGAAACAAATAACTTTTCACTTACCATTTGACATCACCCATGGCGTCATCTAGCTCACAAAGAAGAGTAATGGTATCCTTTTCAATAGCCTGTTGCGATTTAAGAACCTTGGTAAATTTGTACGGGTAATCTGTAATTTTTAACATTATATATTAAAATATTGGGTTATATATTGTAGTCATAATGATTGTGTGTGAAAGTATCCTCGTAGTTCCAGCCAAAAGCATTGAAAGTCTTCTGTTGCCCCTGTAGAGAAAGGGATTCCCAAGCAGGATTTATTCTTGATAAAAGGTTGTATTTCATGATATTATAATTCAAAACATACGTCTAACTTGATAAAGTTTATCAAGTAAAAAAGCTAGAGGTTACTGTAGAGGAATAATATTTTAAACTTACCGATTATTTTAACTTCACACTCTGTCTTGTCTGGTTGCTTCTCAATTTTGCACATATATTTTCCAGCATCTTCTAACTTAGCAGCCTTTATCGTTAACCGACATACCCCTGATAGATCTTTAGATGTCTGGAAATCGTCATTGTCTTCCAATTTTTTTTCACCTTTCCACCATGAAACGATGGCCAGGCTGCTGGATACTGCGCATTCTAGCAATACTTCGTGTTTTGTATATCCAGTAAGTGTTTTTTTTAATTGTTTAGTGAAAGTGTACGTAGGATCCGGTTCATCGACTTGCAAGAAGGCAGAACAAGTAATGCCTCCAATTTCAATGGTGATTTTACCTGTATCTTCTACTTTAGGATTCATAATGATTAATTTGTACGAATCGCCTTCATTTGTCATCTTATATTTAGAGCCAGGGAAAAGTTCCTTAAAAATCAAATACAATTTTGATCACTTTATTCTTTTAAGAAAATTATCTCAAGTCTTAGCTGAGATGCAAGTGAAATAAAACTAGTTTACTTACATCTTTACGGAAGAACCATTTCGGTTTAGAATTGGGTTTCGTGAAAATGGCTTCGAAAGTCACCTTTTTGTCTTTACCTTCTTTAGCGGATTGATCTACAAGTGGCTTCAAGAAGGATTCAGGTTTCTGAAAACAATGCCCCGTGACCAATTAATTAAACTGTTATTAGTAAACTGGCGACAGGTGCGATAAAAAGGTGCTTAACCAGACCAAAAGCTGTCAGTGCCGACGATAAAATACCTCCTTCTTAACCCTCTCAAAGGTCATTCAAATGCATGACAATGAAATCAGTCGATATGAGATACCGAGGCGTTAGATATGTCAGCCATTCGTTCGTCATGAACACCCGTCACTTCAAAATCCATGCTACTGTACAGAAATTGGAATTTCCTCGTTGATTTATGACGTGATTAAATTTGGACATTTTGTAGAAGAATACAAATATTTAGCCAAAAAAGATGTATATCCATATTTGTTTATACTTTATGTAATAGGTTCGAATGAAAATCTTATTCATCATTTTTGGCAAAGTGTATTGTAACAAAAAACCTTGTACATCGATATCTCTGTGCATCATTGTGACCTGTGCGATGTGCTACTACTAAAAATACCGTTGATCGGGTGCTTTAAAAAAGTTTTGCAGAACAAAAAATATTAATATAGAAGAGAAGAGTACGAACAACTTTGTGCTATTTTATACAACTTAACAGGTGTAAATTTCACCAGACATTATTCTAGCAAAAGTAGAAAATATACCTCAGTTATTATATACTTTATAAAAACAAAATAATTAAAGTTGAAAGATTTTTGAACATGTTTAAAGATTTTGTTAAAATTTTAATAATTAATTTTCAAATAAACACAGAGTATCTGTTCTTCGTATATATCCCTGTCATATAATTGCTTGGATCAACTTCCAGTAAATTTGTTTAAATTAAGGGAGCTTTGTTTTGTGCAAGCACAATAAATCATCATGAGTAAATTTAAATAGAATGGAAGAAATTATGACTAACAAAATGTATAAAAAAATCATTGTAATGATGTAATGAAGGACTACCGTTTTCGCAAGAGATAATAAACACTGGGGTATAATTTGCGATTTTTTTATAACAAAATTCATACTTTATAATTAATTTGATCAAGCAGTTATAATAGGGAATTAGGTACTAGTTTAAGAAAGGTATTTTCTACTTTTTCTAGACAATAGGTTTACGTGTTCCGTGATATATTTCTCTGTGCCACAATAGTTTGCATACAACAAGAAATGCATTGTGTCGTCTTATACGTAGAAACGCTCGTTGTCAAACCTCCTTTCTTTTGCACTTGTGCAGTACGGGCCAATCCGGAATCAGTTCTGCCAGAGACGTCCGTCTACTATGCGTTTTCTATAAAATTTCCATAATTCTTAATAACTCCTTTGTTCGTGTTTACGATTTACGTCATGTGTGAAAACCTCTCTTAATGAATGACAAACTCTTACGATTTTCTATTAGATTTCATGTAAAGTAACAATAAATAAGCCGAAAGTGAGCTAGTTGTCTTTGAATATACAGTAATAAATGTTAACTATTAAACCATTGTTATGAATTTTAAAACTATATCCAACCATATTACAGCATAGCTAGTTTTTTCGAAAAATTCCAAAATCTGCAAACACCGAATTCGCCGGGAAAAAAATATTAATGATGTAAAAATGAATAAACGGAAATAATTTAAACATTAATGACGAGACAGAAGCTCTTCAATTCGACGCCACAGATAGACCTGTAAACAAAACGGACAACAACGCAAAGAAACAATAATAATCACCAAATTCATTCCACTTACATTGCCTGAAAATGGTGTTAAAAGAAACGTGAATGGTGATACAAAAACTTTGTGCGAGTTATTTAAAAATTCATTATTTAGTTGTCATTTATTTAGTTTGTTTATTTAAATCGGTCTCAATTAAAGTCATTTACACGTACCCAAATACCTGCTAAAAAGTTATAACATCTGCTATACTTTACATATAAACGATACTCTAAGGAAATGTTATATTGCAAATGACTTCAATTTAAGACGATAAATTTAGTTATTATTTTATGGTTTATTTCATTCCATGATTTAAAATAGATCTTTCACACTTTCAAAACGAGAAATATAATAAGTAATAATGATTTTTCCAAACATAAATACGATAAATATCTTATGGTTTTGATAAATTTTAAAAGAGTGAAAATCTACTAGTTTTAAAGGTTTACTTTTATCCGTCGATTTTATCGAACCTTTGTTTTCACAGCCTCCATCAATGCGGGCCAATCGGGAATTATTTCAGGAAGAGACACGCGTCTCCGTATTTCATATATTCCCTAGAATATATAACATATCGTGATGACGTATATCCGATATTGCCTAGTTCAAAGAAAACTCGTGTGGATGGTGTAAAGCTAAATTGTGAGTAAGCCATGTTGTATAGTTGCTCTCAAAAAGTTCTATCCTTATTAAAGGATCATTTATTAATAGGAATGGAAATTTAGATCAATTACTGAATTAAATGGTTATACTAACGTGAAATATTCTTTTATATAACCATCCTGCCATTTCTATTGGCTTTTGAGGAATTACAGTCGAGTTAATATTTCACAAGTTCGACATTGACGTTGTCATGAAAACGTTTTCATGTCATTATTGTAATAAGACAAGGGAGGTTTTAAACGAAATCTCGTAACATTGTTGTTACAGAGCAAAGATATAGTGTAGCTTTGAGAGTATCGTAAGACGGAATGAACGATGTTATTCTGAAATTTTGAGGACCTTAACCCATGACCAGTTTGAAGAGTTTCTGCGTCTATCCGCCGGGAATCTATATATCTCAAGCCCTTCGGAGACGACCACAATGAAGCCGTCCTCTTCGAAATAGCCAGTTTCTAATCCCTAAGGATCAAATTCATAACATGATGTATTTAAAGTTTTCAAATATAACATTATATTAATTTGATTTTTACTACGTAAACGGATGTCTGGTAAGTTACATAAATGTTTTTGAACATAATAAATTTTCGCAAATTCGTTATAAACGTTTCGTACGCTAAAACATCAATATCTATTAATTACAATAAAAATATCTAGTTTGTTAAAAATTTGTGATTTTATAAAATTTATAACATTATTAGTCGCATAAACATTATTTCAAATTGGAAATTTATTGATACTTAAGTTGGAATTCTGTAGCAGTAGTAGCAGGGGAAAGAGTAGAGCTAATAGAGGCTATTGTACATTTACATATAAATTCCATACAATATAGGTTCACGAATCCAATTTACTTTTAACTATCAGATCAAGTTAGAGGAGAACTTTTAAATCACCGACTAATTAGTAATTAGTAATGCCCGAGGTATTGGAGTACAGTACAGGATGGAGCTGTGTACAAAATTTTATTAATAAACCGTGCAGATAATTATTTCTATTTTGTAATAGTTATTAGACAAAACTTTAGAAATAATTATCTCCATGATCCCATTTATTTATTCACTTTAAGTTTTATATAGTTTATATCACCATCTGAGTCAGATGTGAACATTTATCTTCAATTGTTAATAAATAAGAATAAAATATATCTTCTCAGCGATCGTTATTCTCCTAAACTCACCTTTTCAACTTTCTTAAGTGGTGGAATTGGTTTTTCGACTTCTTTCAGGTCGCCCCAATCGGGGTCTTCATTCTTCTCACCCCATTTTTGGTACTTCCTCTTTTTAAGTAATGCACGGAAGTCCATACCGCTGGCATCTGTTTAAATATGATAAATGGTTTTTTAGACCTATTGATTATATATATATGATTAAAAGTTTTGATACACAGTTTTCTGCTTAGTGGATAATGCATTGACTCTTGTGAAAGGAAGCTCAAAATCTCAGCAGTGGAGAGAATAAGAATAATTTTAATGAACTTGAAAATATATTGCAGAGCTAAAATGGACTAATCAAGCCAGCAATGGCAAAATATTCCTGATTAGCTTGTTTGATAAAATGCCGACTGCTTTAAGTATAAGAAACTTCATACCGGAAACATACAACTGCATCTCAGCCGAATCCTCGCCATGGATATTGCTAACGACAACCTTATATTTGCCCTCATCATTGGGTTTTACTTTTCTCATGCATAACGTAATAGAACCGGTTCCACCATCAGTTATGTATTTGAAACGTCCTCCTTCGATGATCTCCGTGACTCCTTTGTAGAACTTGAACGTTGGCGCCGGATTACCCTCCACGAGCACATTAAGATAGCCGACTTGATCTGTTTTTAAAACGATTAATAATGATTTTATTATTATACATATATATTTGCTAGATTAATGCGCTTTACCATCATAGACCACATCTTCACTTAACACCAGGTGAGATCCTGACAACCTGTACCTACGTAAAAAAAAAACGTAGAAACAGTATTTTGTGCATTTGAGTTGGCAATACTTTTTTAAATTTAACAATAGTGAAAAGATCATTGGTATTTAAAAATCTAAAGAGTAAATTTCTTGTAAGATGAGTTTATAGTTTAGTCTGTACGTAAAAAAATTAAATAATTTTTTTTTGTTTGAATCTTTGTTAAATTTAAGCTAATAGTAAATTATATAGACATACATATATATTTGTAACTGCAAAAGCCATTAGAAAAAATGTCAAAGAAAATTGTTCACCGGTCCACAATAATTTACATGCTTTATATATACTCAAGTATAATATATATACTCAAGAAAACATTTATCGTAAAATAAAAAAAATTTTTCGTGATTGAGACAATAAAAATATTTGAAACCTTTAAAGTTTTGGACAATTTAACGACTTTGGCTGCGATATAAATTGCTTTATTAGCTCTATGTGCTCTATAAGCAATTTTAGTCTTTATTAAAAGCTTCATGACGTCATACTTTGTTTGATATATTTCAAATAGAGTTGTAAAGAGTCTTTTTTATTTGATAATAAAGTGTTTTGATTGAACCGACCGTCTTTCTAGATTTTTGAGTTATTTTTTCAGTTTAACATCTTGGCTAGGTGACAAAAATTAATAGACAAGTTTGCCGTAAATTTTTGTGTCTGACCTTCGATTGCGGAGTTGCTCTCAGGCGCTTCAATAATGACGGGTGGTCCTTCATTTCCAGTAGGCTTCAGTGGAATTGAAGGTTTATTAATGTAGCCTTCCAAGTCTTGTACTGACGGTCTTCTGGAGTCACCGGATTTCCGTCGCTATACCATTTAAGCAATGTTAATAATTTTTTCTCGCTTTTTTACGTTGTAGAGTTAATCACATTAAAAGGTGAATGATATATTTCAATATCGTATACAGATAACAATAGTAAATCGAAATTTATGTAATATTTTAGTTAATAATAATACACTTTTTTTAACATTTTCTTATTAAATCAATATGATACTGTTATATAATCATTCATCGAATACACTGAACAAGTTTCAAAAATACGTTAAACATGAAATTGTGTCAATACAAAAGGAATAATTGATGATCAATGTAAATTTTTAAATGCAGCGCAGGCGCATTAAAAGTCATCAAGGCAGTAACTGAACAAATCGTCAGATTATATTTAGATTGAAAAATTACCCTGTAACTAAATACAAGGGACATTTGTAATGTTATGACAGTTGCTGTGCGTCATGAACGCTAGCCAAATGACCTGACAATGAAGATCTGGACTTCCTGATATATGTGGCGCAAGTGCAAATGCCCGCGTTCACTGTTAATTACAATTGTAATAAATTTTATTACTTTACTTCGCCGGTAATGGTAGAAAACTTGAAAAGTAAATGTAATAAAGTACCTTCTTATCCACATTATAAGTTATTCGTACGAGCAATTTAATATTTACAAAAGACTAAAGTCAGTAAAAATTAAAAAATAGTTGTGTAACAGTATTACAAACTAAACAATAACAAAAATAATAGTAAATTAATGTTAAATAATTTCATGTTATCAAAACAAGTAGCTCTGATGACTTCTAATATGGCACTGTTCTTATACAATTGAACGATATTTAAATAATAATAGTACTTACCACATCAAGACTGGTTTCAACATTTAATTTAGGGATAGAAAGCTTTTTCGCAACGGCTGTCATTGTTTTAATCGATTACAATAAAGATGCCACAAAACGAACAGAAAAACAGAGTTTTTGAAATCACATTCACTTATCACAGTTAAATTAGAGATGCCGTTCACGGGATCGGAAACTTTCGTAATCAACATTTCGTTTCTTGATTATATTACGATCGGAATACATTTCAGTCGTGTCCACGAAAATTCGTTAATATTAAATGCTATTAAGTTTATTATAAGTGTTACACCCTATCGAGGACTTTAGAAAGTTATGGTTAAACGTTTTATCGTTTGAGAAGTTTCGGTTGGGGACTGTTCGATCAGTATCGTTTCATGTAAAAATGGGCACGAATGTCAAAAGACTGAAGAGGGTGTCGCGGATAGATGGTCGGCTGGGTGCGAGGGCGGCGGGGTGCGCGGGTTTCTATTTATGCTCAACACAAATCAACGGACCAATTCAATTAATTATCAGATTAAGGTGAGCCATCCGTTCGCCGTGTACTTGAACGTCACTGTTAACATATATGTGAAGTGTTATCGCCAGCAGATACCTAATGTCCTATTGGCGATGCACTCGTAAATAAGGAAATAGCAGCGCGTCAACAGTAACACATATCGACAGTCAAATATTATTCTGACGATTGAGGGCTTAACCATACATATGAGTAAGTACGAATTCGAATATAATTACGAATTTCTGTTATAAATAATTTGGGAATTCTCTCTATATGAGGTATACTAATAAAAAACTTATGCAAGCTCTCTGAAGCGAAGTTTCATTTCGTGTATAAGCATAAAAGTTTAGAAAGATTTTCAATAAATGATCTGAGTCTTAGTTGCAATAATTTTACTTATAAATGTAAATACTTTCATTTCTGAATCGTTGAATTTTAAATAAAAAGAGCTATGATTACCAGTTGTGGAAAAATTAAGTGGACTGGTTATGGATATATTTGAAATTTTTGCGTTTTAATTTGTTTAAACGTACTCAAGAAGTAGGTTTTGGATTTTAAATTATTACTTATCAGTAGATATATTGCCGTATTACTTAGTAAAAAGTTGCATATATATACAACGAAATTTAAGAATTACAAGTTCCGATCGTATGCTATGCTGATCTCGGCCTCCGCTTCATCTATGCCAAATGCTTTTTGGATATAGTCGTATTGAGATCTCGCGCCATACTCTGTTCAGCTATCATCCCACGCGTGCTCCATCTGGTATTCTTGTCTCTCCTGTATAAAAGTGTCTATCAATCACTCTTCCCCAACATTCTATTTGTGGGGCGTACCTTGTTTTTAATAATAACATGTTTAAATCGGTTCTTGTCATTGAAATATTTGTTTCTATATTTGTCAGCATAGCGATGTTGTATTTTTATCGACCTTAAATTGTATTGATCCGTTTGCCAATATCCACATGGTTGTGTATACAGCAGGAACATTGTCTGCATACCCTTTTACAATTTCAAACAAACTGTCTTCTTCTCATTACTCAATATCTAATACTATTTAGAAAAAACGTTTAAGCACATTATTGAAAAAAATCTTCATTAAATATTTGTTGCAGTATTTCAACTCTAAAGGCATGGATGAAAGTTTCCAAATTCGTTTGCGTATATTCAAGTGAGTATTGCTATCATAAAGTATAATAATTAATATGATAAAATATGAAATACTCTCTGAATAACTGACACGTGGATATTAAGAAGATTAATATCTTTATAACAATGGAACGCCGTGGCGACTGCTCAGCCGTGATGCCAGATCGCGATAGTTTAGGATGCATTTTAAGTTCACCTTGCAAGTGCTCTTGGCCTACCTTTGGAGTTGTATATATAATAATAGTCATTATCAATCATCAGTATGTTTGATCGCGGCGTGGTTCTGACGCATGGAACTTCGAGTCTGAATTTCATCATATAGTTGATCGCTGTCAGAAATATTAACCGGAAAACAGGTGCGGCGTCATTCTTCTATTCTATTTTGTTAAATTTACTTCGCTTTGCAATTTTTATGCCAGTTTTCGAAAATCAGATGTGGAACTGCTTTACAACTGCTTTAGGAACCGCCTTCCTGAACATAAAACATCCACCATCACAAGACGACGTGGTAGATAAATGGACTTGACTCTTTTTGACAGTACTTCTCGAATCACAAAAGTAGTAACAGTAAAATCGCTGTTAATAATATATCAGTTTCCAATTACGTGATAACTTTCTCTAGATTCGTTTACAAATTTACAACTTACCTTAACAATGTTATCGACTATTCTAAGGGTATTATATTCAATAGATGAAAAGCAAACGACTTATATGTAATTATTCTGATAACGTATTGTGACATCTTTGTAGGGAATTTTGCTATAGCGCAAAACCAAGCTCTTATAAATAAATGTATCATGCAATATAACGGAAGCTCAAGCATTATATTTATATTGCGTGGTGCAAAGGGCTTAAATATACCACTGATAAAGCATTATCTTAACTTATTACATTATGTTTCATATCACCATATACTCCATTGCTTTGTCAACACAGAAGTTCATATAAACAATATTATTTTGTTACTGATAAGTTGTTAAATCTGTTACCGATTTCAAATAGTTAGAATGACCAGGTGTTAGTTGCACTAAATTGTAACTATATGTAATATATTATACACATACGTAAATATAGTGAAAATATTATTGAAATTTAATTACAATTTCGAAACATCGATATAATATTATACCAATCATATCCGGTGTTCGACACTATTCAATGAATGGTAAACAAAAGAAAAAATCAATGTGAAAACATAAATTAATCACTTTTGAAAAATTTCTATGTTAGCCACGTATCTAAAAGATTGTTTCTATGACATATAATCTCTAAAACATATATGTTTCACACAGTTTGTACCTCGTCCGCGAGTTCACCCGGCCTGCCTCGTTTCTTTTTTGGGGGGAAAAAAATAAATGGTTTAGTATAGCATTCTCTGTTAATTGTGTGCACTTATTATATATCTTCTCTACATATAATATGCGTGTTTATGAGTTTTTTATATGTGTTCGCGTGTTAAAGTGTGAGTAATGTTGTAATATTTTCGACGTTCACCGAGTTGTCTCCATTCAGATGATATGGCTTATTTATAATGTGTCTTATAACACTATGTGTTTATTTTGTAGCATAGATGTGAAATAATGCGTGAGTCTCATAATTTCCGTTAGTGTTAGAAATTAAAGTTTGATATTGAATTTTTTATATTAAATAGATGCAGCATTCTTGTAATTAAAACCGTTTGACAGATTAGCGGAAAAATACTAAGTTCCATTGTTATTGGAAATCGAAACGAAAACAAAAGCTGTTTTAATAGAAAAGTAAATAGCTCCGTCCATAAGGGAACCGTAAAAACTCTCTCGAAGACAGTCAAAAGTATTAAATCGCATCAGCCATAAACGAACGATATTAAAGAGAATACCGCTGGTCGGCAAAGCGGCTTAAATAGACTTCGTGTGATGAAGTTACAATAGAAGAAAGAATAAGAATAATAGGTGGAACAAATTAAGACTTAACGAGTGCCTCGTTTTAAAGAAAACAAGATAGATATAAGATAGCAGAGAAAGTTAAGGAATATTAAGAAAAGCGCTATTTAATTTTCATTTTACTTTTAACATTTATTATCAAATTATAAGAAGTAATATTGTAAGAATGTGTACTGAATTGTGCAATAACAATAAAGAAATAGTTCGTTGAACCATGGGTGATTCTGAAGTATAGAGAAATAAAACTAAAAAATAGATGTTTTGCAAAAGCGAGCAGCGTCCACCTAAAATTGACCAGACCCAAAACGATCTCACCTTTTTCTCGTCTAAAACTTCTCCAGGACGTAATTTCTTGACCTGTTGTTAAAAAACATTGATAATAACCCCTTTTTAGACAATTGTGACTACCTAGATCTCTGATGCCGAACCTGAGTGACCCGCCTAGACAAACGCCTACAGATCGTTATAGTGCGTAACCTCAATAGCGAGTGCATAAGTTATTACGTTATGTGCTACGTCCTCGTTCATGTTAATCATTGTTAGTTCCTGTTGTTCAGAGTCTAATTTGTAATAAAGCTTTCTTTGACACACCTTGCACCGTAGTTAATGCCTGTAAAGATCCTGCTTAGAAAGACATACCCAACTTTTTTGACCGTTATTTTGTGTGCATACGTGCGTACAAGCTGTGCAGTTTTATTTTTGTGCTCTGAATCTCAAAAGTGTGTGCAATTTAGTTCTGTGCCTTGTACCAGAAAATGTTTTGTATATTGGTAGTAATTGGATAGTCACATATGGGAATTTTTGCATGTTTAGAGTCGTTTAAAAGATCAAAAGGTTGCGTTGAGGCGATGGGTGATCGTGTGTAATATGTGAATATCCGCATTACCCACTTATGATCTGCTATTAACCGCGACTGATGCAAATGCATAAACATCATTTCATTTACATAAGTTAAATCCTTATCACGACGTTATTTTAACGGATAGCATTCACGTAATATTCTTAGCAGTTTTGCTATTACCTTCTTGTCTTCAATCACCTCACCAGGTCTTAGTTTTCTATTCTCCTGTGGATTACGTTTTGTACGATCTTAATATCTAAACATACGTTGCTCTCCCTAATGTGTTTGTGTACCACTTTGTGATAACTAAAATCTAACAAACTAGAAGCAGGGAGTGTTGGAGTTTACTAATCAAAAATCATAAAAAATCAACTAACCTTCATCGTCACTAATCAAGCGTACGAAGTGTAATTCAAAGCTTTGTGGAAATAGCTGATTATTGGCGTAATCCAAAGGAAATAACCAAAACTGTCTAAGGTTACGGGTTCGGCTTGAGAGAGTAGGGTACTAAACTACATAAGGGCTCAAAATAATTTAGATAAGTGCAAACATCAAACGCATGTGTCCACAATGAAAGGTAAGTGAAGTTTTGCATTTTGTTAATTTGTTTTTCTAAACCTTTGTACACAAAAGATTTTGATGTTTGCACCAAAAACCATCACGTACTATGCTACTTTTCACGGCATAAATAATACAGCTACATATTTCATACCTTTAAGTGATGTCGTAATAAATGTAGCTAAAGGTTTATTTGAATGTAAAAAGGTATTTTAAATATTTCATTGTGTATATAAATAAAATTAACTTTGCATACCTCGTCGCTGATGATGAGTGAAGGACGTCTACCCATTTCCTCCGGAGGAGGTATGAGTGAGCCGCGTCTTCCGGGTGGAGCCGGAGATAACGAAGGTTTCCTGGGCATTTCTGGTTTCGGTGACTTTTCACGTATGACTTCAATTTTAGGCGCGACCGGCTTCTCTTCGGGCTCTTTAATTTTAGGTGCAGCTGGTGCCTGGGGCTCCTCGGGAGCTTTAGTTTCTGTGATTTTCGGTTTATCCGCAGGCTGACAAAATTAAGGTCGATAGTAAATATGATACTAACAATTGAGTGCAAAAGAAATTTTAGTTTTTACTATACCTTATCTTTTTCCGGTTTTTCTCTAGTGGTGGGAGTAGGGGACATTTTTTCATATACTTCAAGTTCTGGCCTTTCGTAGTCGGGAATTTCTGGCAATTCTTCTGCCTTCTTTTTGACAGTAGTAGCTTTAGCTTTTTTAACTTCTGCTTCTACTTTTTCTTCTTTCATCGCTACTTTCTGTAATATAATATTTAGATCAATTTCTATTGCAACGAAGTATTAAAGATCACATGATCTGCTTCTATAATTTTAAGGACATTTTTTGGGTAATAATTTTTTGTTACTGTATAAAATAGTGGCTTTTAATTATTATTTTAATTAATTTTAATATCTTTTGAAGTTAAACTGATATTATTATTAAAATTTATCAGTACACTTGAAAAATTGTGAAGTTATAAAATCTGGGGTAATAAATATTTATAAACATATAAATTGTAGGTAAAAATCTTAATGAATACTTACCAAAAAGCTGTAGAACTTAAGAAAATTACATACTTCTGTTTAAATTTTGTTTTATCGATATCTTATTCATGCAAACTTGTTAGAAGCTAAAGCTAAGCGGGAAATTTAAAAATAACATTTAATAGAAAAACAATAATAGCAGATGTTGCAATGTTATTATTAGTCACATATACTTATATATTTGTACTTATAATATACTTATACAGTAATACATAGTTATTTTAGAACATTATATATTTTATAAATAATAACGATAACATAAATTTTATTTAATAATATTTAATACAACGTGTTAATCTATTTCGGTAATTCAAATCTACGCGTTATCTAAAACTACAAGTGTGCTGTGCCGTGGTGCTGAAATAATGCAATAAAACTGTTGTGCAAAATTTGGTGCTGTTGAAAGTTGAAGCTCTGTAAAATTGGTGTTATAATTTATTATCTTTGACGCTCTACCTCGTCGGGTCTGCTTCTTAAAGCTGGTTGTGGTATTTCTAAAGAAGCCGCCTTACTCTGATCTTCTGTGGTATCAGCCTATAGAATAAATTGGATACATAAAAGATCGCACTCGTAGGATATAGTTTTTGTTAAATTAAGTTTTTTTAGATAATGATTTGTTTTTTTATTTATTTAATGTGCGTGTTGTAAAGAAAATTAGATGTTTAGTGAGTAGTAGAGAGTTTTGTATAGTGGATATGCACCTGAGGAGATTTAGCCCTTCTCCAAGGTACCGTGTCACGTGTTTCGATTAGAGTTGGTTTGTATTGATCCTCCATTTCCGGTGTTTGCTCGGCCTGACGGTTGACAATTGAATTATTATTACAAAAAATGTATTATTAATGATGTATTAAAGTGGTTGTATGTAGTGAAGTGAATATGTACCTGAGGAATTTCGGGTATAGTGTCCCATGAAAATGGTATTTCATTGCGCTTGTCTTCATCAGGCGTAACGAAAATGGGTACCTAGTGAATTTTAGTATTTTGTATTATTTTACTCAAATAATTTAATGTTGTATAAACTTTCATTAATTATCACAGGTATTTTTACCTCTTTATTTGTTTGTTTTCTCCAGGGGTAAGATGTTTCACTTGGTTTTTTATTATTTGGTTCATCTTTCACCTGCTAAATGGTCATTATTTTAATTTTACTCAAAAATTTTATATATTAAACAATTATTTCAGTATTATCTAACTATATACCTCATTAGTTTTAGTCGGTGTTATATCGGGTGTTGATTGGTTGTTCTCGGCCATTTTGGTCTCCTACACAAATTAATTACAATTGAGGTTAAGGTTAAGTAAAATGTATGATTTTAATAATAACTTCGCAATATTTTGTTAAAAACTTAAATGAAGAGAAACTCTTATTTTACTTATTGTTATCTACCTCTTTAATTGCACTTGGACGGCGCCATGGATACATGTCTTTATTTTTGTTTGAATCAAATATTTCACTGTCTTTAGACAATAGAGGTTGTACTTTATTTTCCTCTTCCATGTCCTGTGTATTTTAATTGTATGTTATATTATGTTACTATTTTGTATTATTTCTAGTTATAATAATATAAATAAAACTACTTAAATTTTTTTTCGTGTAGTTCATTTATGACTTTTCCTTCTGGCTTTACGTTAATGTTAATAATTGTTCTCTCTTATATCCAAATTAATTAATTTTCCTTAATGTAAAAAATTTGTGCCTTCTAACTAGGAATTTTTTTTTTAAGAATTTCTTTTATTAAAGTAAATGTCCGAAAAATGTAATAGTTTCTTTATATGTACGTGTTTGGTGGTGATATCACGAAACTGAATATTGTAATTTGTTTTACCAAAGCTGGATATAATTAAAGTTACGAGTAATATTTAAAGTTATAAAACCTTGTCCTTTAACTTTATTTATTGAGATAAGTATTTAAGTGTAGGTAGTTAGAATTGGTACGATCTATAGGGACGTACCTCTTTCACTGGGCTACGACGACGCCACGGATAATCAGATTCATTAAGATCGTTTTTATCAGTTTTAACATCGTTATTTTCGGTTGTGGGTGTATGTTTAGTGTCATC
Organism: Pachliopta kotzebuea; assembly: GCA_018246255.1. Taxonomy (NCBI): domain Eukaryota; kingdom Metazoa; phylum Arthropoda; class Insecta; order Lepidoptera; family Papilionidae; genus Pachliopta; species Pachliopta kotzebuea. The sequence continues at coordinate 42,029 of DWLS01000010.1, read as the reverse complement.
TGTGTCATCCTGTTGCAATATTAAAAATTAGGATCAATTTTTACTTTGTTGTAAATATCCTATTATTCGTTAGTTATATACCTTTGTGTGTTTAGTTTTCGGTGTAGGTGTAGGTTCTTGTTGACGTGTTTTATGTGCAGTCCTTATTGTTTGTGTGTTGTCTGTGGTTTCGGTTACTTGTTCCGAATCGCCTTCGTCGTCCTGTTTGTAATATATTGTGTTAGTACCCTTTATTTATAATATATTATTGAAAAAATGAATTAATATTACCTCCGCTTTACTTGAACGACGCCAAGGGTACGTAGTCTTTTTAGGTTGATCTAAACTAACACTGCGTTTGGGTGTAGTTTTGTCTGTGAGTTCCTAGTGAAATATAATCGTTTATTTAATATGATATTGTCAACGTTTATTACATATGTGTGATTAATCGTGAATGTGTATGTACCTCTGTGTTCGGTTTTGTAGAACGCCATGGATATTGTTGTTCTGTAGGTGTATAGTTTTTATCGTCTGTGATGTTTGCTTCTACATTTCCTGAAGGAGCGTCGTCCTATTTCCAAATAATAAAAACATAATACACTTAAAAACTTAGGCTAATACCTAATTTATACGAATACATAAAACACTGTACAAATATTAAATATTAATTACAAAAGAGATTGTTAATCATGGGACAACTAATTCGATACGCTTTTTAGCACAACATTGAGTATAGCAATAGGTATTTACTTATTCTGTTTTGTGATATTATAATATCGGTTTACATAATTAACTTGTAATCATGCAAGACGACGAAAAAGCGGCCTTACCTTAAGTTTTATTTGAGCTAATTCATTTACTTCTGATTCCTTAACGGCTGTCTAAAAGCATAAAGCAAAAGGGAATTTAGGTGTACGCTTGGATAAAACTGTTAACTGGAAAAGGTAACTCAATGAATATTCATAGCATTTCCCTCAAAAAACTTTAATAATTCTCTATAAAAACTAACTTTTTCAAGTTAAGCAAAGCGTGACTTTTTGGAGCTATTTATTAGGCGACGTATACTAATGTAGCTTGATTAGCACAAAGGGTACAAAATTTCTATAACAAAAATAAAACTTGGATTTCGCTTGTGGGTTGCGAAAGCACACAAGTTCGGGTTTAAAGGGTTTTTTAAACTTATCCCTCAATATTTATTAAAGTATAAATGTTTTATTTATTATGCTCATATACATAATTTGTAATTGAACAGCATATAATTGTGTATGCTGTATATAGTTATCTCGTGATACTTTACCTTGAGCGATGTCTTTTTCACATCAGTAACTTCTTGTTTCTCAGCGACGGAAGATATTGATGATTTTCTACTTTCGGACGTTTCTTTTGTAAGCTGTATAAAAAGTATAATGAAGTTCCTTAAGAAAATAGACAAAAGGGAAGAAACGGTTGAGATGAATTAAAACATTATTAGAGTATTTCCTATTTTAAGTTAAAACCATCTTTTAAACCCTTTTCATGATCGATGAATTTTTCTGTTCAAAAACTTTCATTATTTATTTTACTTACCTTAAGTGCTTTGTTTTCGATTACTGAGCTTCTGCGACTCTCGGATTTAAATTCTTCTTTCACCTGAAATTAAGTAAAACATTTAGGTTTTATCGAAAATATAAGATTAGTATATGTTTATTACTTACGGTTATTATTATAATATAAAGTTTCAGCCGATAAAAGGTTAAAATTTCACACTTTACTGAATAAGGGATTAAAAATAATTACCTCCGCCTGAATGGAAGTTCTTCGGCTTTCAGTCTAAAAGTAAGATAGAAAAAATCCGATTAATTTTCTTATTTTTCGTTCTACATATATACCGTGCAACATATATTATCAATTTATATACACCTGGGATCGTTATTTACTTGAAATAAATGGAATTTAATGGAACATAACAGAATATAATGAAATAAGTCGATTTGAATACAATATAAGCGAGTTTTGTGCAATGTTTAAGTTAGTCTTTCTTTCTTAAAATATGTGTTTCCATTTCATAGGAGTTCCACAAGTTAAGAGGAAATCTTCAAATAACTTTTCTTTTTGTACCATATCCATTAGGAGTACAACTTAATAAGTTAAGTTTTCACTTGATTTTTTTATTTATTTGAAGACTCCTGAAAAGGTTGCTATAGGGGGAGGTCACGCAAACTTGTATTTAATCTCTTCTCTACCTTTATTTCTATATGTTGTCCTTGATGGGATACCATTGTTACCTGTTTTGTTAATATATAAAGTTAAAATCTAGATTATATTAAATAAATATATAATCCGCAATAATTGTAATTGGACAATGAACTTTTCGCGATATAATTCACCTTATTCTGAAATTTGTGTGTGGCAACAAAAGTGAATGTGTAGACCACGGTATTGTTCACTCGACGCTATTAATAATGTTACTAAAGTCTTACCGATAACTGTTCCTTCTCTTTCTTTTCCTTAACTGTGGGAGTGGGGGAAATCTTTTCATACTTCTCAAGCACTGGACGCTCGTAGTCATCGACGAAATCAAGTTCATACTGTAAAATTTAATAATTATTGTTTAATTGAGGGAAAAATATTAATCAAAAGAATCTTTTTACAAATATATAGAACATCGGTCGACTCTAATCTCAAAATAATTGATAAATCTCCATGAATTCATATATTATATATTTAAAACTTTATACAAGGTGGGAAACATTTAAAATAGTACGTACCGTGCCTGAAAAAAAAATGAAAACCATGCGACTGCAACGACCACAATAGTATAACGACACAATAAGCGAACCAATTGTAAAATAACAAAATTTATTAAAAAAAAATTTTTTTTTTACAAAATGTGATGTGTTTTATAACTATGTGCAGAGAGGTGATCGTTTAAATGTAATGTGCGTATGTGTACGTAGAGGTGTGTGCATTGTCACATTGATAGAAATAAGATATTTACAGCAAGATTACAGAAGTGAGAAATAAATAAAAGATTGTAGAGAGATATAAAGGAAAATGAAAGATCATCTCCATAGACACTCAGAACGTAGTGTTTACCCCATCGTGTATTTCCTTGGTACCAGGTGTTGCTTGTTTAGGTTTTTTTGTTGTTTCCTTAACTGTTTTCTTTAGTTGTGGTATTTCAAATTTGCCACCTTGGATCGTCAATGGCTCCTAAAGAAGCAATATAAGTTTAGGTATAGGATTCTATACTGTTCAAAGCCTATTTTTAATGCTGCTTCTATAAAATTAGATTGGTTGTGCATAATTTCAAAAGTGATGTTAGAAAACATGCCCAAATTTTTTTCGCGGATATGTTAGTTTAGTTTTTTAACTATCTCATCCTTCTGTAGATCATAGGCGTAGAAATCTACGCCGATTAATTAATTATATTCGTATTCTACCTCATCTTTGCGTCCTTTCTTGACAACAGCCGGTTTTTTAACCTTCAGTTGCGCCGCTTCACTTCCCTCCTGAACCAATTATACATTTTAAATGTATTATTTAACAGTTGATTTTAAGATAATGTCTTATGAGGCTGAGATAATTAAAAAATTAAAAGGACTCAGTACCGTCGGTTCTTTCTTAGATGGTGTCTTGTGCGTGAGTGATGCATCTTCAGGAGCAGTAGTGCTTGTCTTAGTGCGAGGCGTGGCGACATTGACAGACTCCTCTGTGTCTCCGTCCTGACCCCCCAATTATATACATATGTTAGGTGCATATTGTTTTAAAGATTTATTACAGAAATATAGTTTAAAGTAACCTATTAATAATTAAACGTGTTTTTTTTTAAATACAAACAAGTTGACAGTAGATTAAAGTGTATTGCAAATTTTAACAAATTTCTTATATAATAAGTGTAGATTAACTCTATTGCTAATATTAATATATCTGTACAGTTAATATATAAGTATACAGTATGTTCATAAAAGGTAGATCTTATTAGGATCAGTGGTTGTTAACCAAACGTAGTGCGTATACTGTCCACAAACGGTGATATAGTGCTTGGTGTCGATCATGTACTATTAAATGTATTCTTACAAAGTACCTTAGTGATAATAGCCACTCTCCTTAAAACATCGAACGACGAGAGAGTATGAAACTTATTTTTTATTTCTGTCTGTGAATTTTCGAAGAAGTTCATTACATAATGAAAAATATTACAGAAAATATGCTGAAAGAAGTTCCTAATAGAATCGTACTGAACAGTCGAACATTAAAACCCTGATATCGAGATAAGATTTTTCGAGATAGAAATCTTACCTTAACATCTTTTTCTTTTTTAGATGGACTCTTAAGTGTCTTATCTTCGACAATTTCTGTTTTTTTTACTTTCAGTTTTGCCACGGCCTCGTCCACCTATTGTATATGTGCGTGTCATTATTTGTATTTATTGGTTTAAAGTAAATAAAGTGTAGAGGAATATGTTTACGAACCGAAGGGGTGATTTCTGCAGGTGTTTTTTGTGTCAATGAAACATCTTCAGGTTCTGGTTTCGATGGAGTTTTCTGTTTAGTTAAATTAACTTCTTCATCGATGTCCATAGGCTGTAGAAATATCGAAAGTGTGTTAAGATATTTAATTATATTAGTTGTGTTTTAAGAGATTATTTATTATAGAAGTACCTCTGGCTTATCTTTATCTTTATCAGAGGGACGTCTGCCTGTAGCCTTAGCCTCGGAGGGTTGCTCCTCCTCTGGCTTTTTGTCATCCTAATAAAATTAATCGAAATAATAAATTTGTGTCTGGTATTTGTGTCTTTAAACAAAATTTCATAACGTATGTGAAATGTACCTTCTTCTTTTTCACAGTTGGTGTTGGTGTTATTTTTTCGTACTTTTCAAGAACTGGCCTCTCATAATCATCTATAAACTCTTCATCCACAACCTTTAAAATGTATAAAAGAAAGTCAATAAAATGTATAAAATACAACTAGATTTGGGTTAGTTGTATTTAATAGTAAATCATGTGTAGTTTAGCAGGCTCAATATATATTGGAAAACAATTGTTAAATTAAAATAGTAAAGTTATTAGAAATTTTTGTACTTCAAAAATTTATTAACTTCGTATTAGTTCAATAAACCGAAAATATTTTTTACAAAGAAGGGCTATCTGAAAACCAACGACATGCAAGCTAAACAAAAATTTTGTCATCGCGATCTAGAAGTAAACCGGCATGTTGTGTAGAATATATGTTAAATGTTTTAAATTCCTAGTTAAAAGCCAGAGTTTTTTGAAAAATGTATCAGTTAGTGTTAATTGTTTGTCAAGTGTCAAAAGTTTTGTGTACCTCCTTCTCTTTGAGTGAGGGTCGTTTTTTTGTTCCAGGTTCAACTTTTTTAATAGTCTTTTTCTTTGGTTTCTCTTCTGGCTTTTTATCTTCATCCTAAGAGTCATTTATTTATTTTAGACACATCTCTACTTTTATATGATTTTAAGTAATGTATATAAAAAATTATATACCTTATCTTTAGTGACTGAACGTTTACGTAGTGATGGCATTTGTGGTTCTTCTTCCTTATCTTCTGGTTTAATTTTACCTTTTATAACATCCACATCGTCCTAAAGATAATTACATACGTTTTAAATTCGATACTACTTTCAATTTAGAAAAAAAAGAAACTTTTTTTTGATTAAGTTTACCTGTATTTCTTTAGAACCTCGTTTGGTTTTAGGCGTGGGGCTAATGTTATCATATACCTCTAATTCTGGTTTCTCATTATCATCAATTATCATAGCATCCTACAAAGAATTTGTTAAGAAATATTATTTTACTGTTAATAAGACCGTGTAAGAAATTACCCTAACGTTTTAAAATGATTTAAGTACCTTGTCTAGCCCATTTTGTTTTTTAGTTTTGTCTGCAGTTGTTGGAGACATTTTATCGTATTTATCTAAATCAGGTCTTTCATAGTCATCGACGTAATCTCTGTCTTCTTCAGGCTTTAAAATGTTTAAAACAAAAGTTAAATCATATTAAAAAAAATAGTTAATGACGTATGCGACAAATTTACCTTTCTAATGAATTTTTTACTTTGGGCAACTTGAGGCTCCTCAAGTTTATCTTCTCCCGCTTTGGACGGAGCTTTTGTTAATTTAACGTTTGATAATTCATCGACAGGTTCCTCTGGTTTTGGGATACCTTTCCTTATACTATGCCGTTTAGTTTCATCTTTAACCTATATGTAAACATTGTTTTAGTTTTTAAAACGTTACTGGAGTAAAAAGTTCTGACTAAAAAAATAAACTATTTAATTTTAGATTTAATATGAAATGCGTTTTAGAATCTACCTTATCTTTATTTTCTGTCTTGGGTTTTTTGTCTGATACAGGGGCTGCGATTGAAGTTTCTTCTTCACTTTCTATGTCTTCGCTTTCAACACTTTCCGATATTGACAGTCGTTTTGCCTAAGTGAAGGTGGATGTACAATTTGTAAATTATAATTGTGTTAAGAATAACTTATATATTTAATATCAATATTGTCAGTGCAATGTATGATTACCTTGAACTTGAAATTGTTTTGGTAAAAAATCTAAAAGTACGTTTTATAATTTTAATTCCGTAAGTGTATATTTAATTGGATGAGGTTTCCAACAACATGCCGCGAGCACACCCTGTAGAAACGTACCTCTTTAACTGGACTACGTCGATGCCGCAGGTAATTAGTTTCACTAGAATCCTTTTTATCAGATTTAATTTTGTTGTTTTCTGTTGTGGGTGTATATTCAGAGTCATCCGTGTCCTAATGCAATAATTAAGAATGAAAATCAAACTTTATATTGTAATAAAAATCTTAGTGTTCCTAAATTATGTACCTCTTCTAGTCTAGAAGAAACTTGTGGTGTTGGTGTAGGTTCTTGTGGACGTGTTTTATGAGAAGTCCTAATTGTTTGTGTTTTATCTGTGATTTCAGTTTCTTCTTCCGAATCGTCTTCATGGTCCTGTGTGTAATATATTGTGTTAGCACCCTTTATTTATAACATGTTATTAAAAAAATGTAATTAATGATACCTCCGCTTCACTTGAACGACGCCAAGGGTACGTAGTCTTTTTAGGTTGATCTGAACTAATACTGCGTTTGGGTGTAGTTTTGTCTGTAAGTTCCTAGTGAAATATAAACGTTTATTTAATATGATATCGATAATGCTTAATACTTATGAGTATTAAAGTAAAAGTATGTGTTCGTTTACATCTGTGTTGTGTTTTGTAAAAAGCTATGAATATAGATGTGCTGTAAGTGTATCATTGTTAGCGTCTGTAATATAACCCGATACGCTTCTAAAAGTAACGTTGTCCTATTTTCAAATAATAACAAAAATATTTACACAAAGAAGTACATGCTTTAACACCAAAGAGGACCAATATTTAAAAAAGATATATACATCTTAAAAGTTATTAACAAAAGTAACTATTAATAACGGGACAAATAATTTTAGCACTGCGTTAAGAATAGTATGAAGATATTTACATATTTACAGTAGGAAAAAAATTACATATTTACAAAAACTATTTATAAAAACATAGTATTCGTTTTAGATAACTGATATATATTATGCTTAACGACTAATAAGCGATCTTACCTTCAATTTTATTTGCTCTATGTATTAAAAACCATGCTCAAATATATTTTTCTCTGAAATGTTAGTGTAGTTTTTTAACTATCTCAACCTCCTTTAGCCCTTTTTATCTGTTGTAATAAGTATTAAGTGATTAATTACAATAGTATTCTACCTCATCTTTGCGTCCTTTCTTGACAACAGCCGGTTTTTTAACTTTCAACTGCGCTGCTTCACTTCCCTCCTAAACCAATTATATGTTTTAATTGTATTACTTAACACTTGATTTTAAGACATCGTCTTATGAGGCTGAGATAACTAAAAAAATTAAAAGACTCAGTACCGTAGGTTCTTTCTTAGATGGTGTCTTGTGCGTGTGTGATGCATCTTCAGGAGCAGTAGTGCTTGTCTTAGTACGAGGCTTGCCAAGATTAACAGAATCTTCTGTGTCTTCGTCCTGAACCCGCAGTTACAAACAAGTGTTAGGTGGTATTGCAGATTATTTTAAAAAATGTATTATGGAAATAGTGTGTTGGTAATTAGACGTTTTTCTTTGAAAAATTACGACGAACTTGATAGAAGAGTAAAGCATATTTCAAGTTCTATTACTACTTCAGAACAAAAAATACACTATATTGTTTTATTGTATCTGTAAGACTATTATGTACCTAAATAATACAATTGTTAAAAGTAGATCTTATTAGGATCAGTGACTGTTAACTAAATGTAGTGCATATAATACACAAAAACGGTGATAAAAAGTATTGAACTAAGTCGTGTAAACGACAAATGGTTAAGTTTTTTTTATTTTAGTTATGAAAGTTTATTAAGTAATGAAAAATATGACAAAAATAGTTCTTAAGTAAATGCCAACTAAAATTATAGACCAGATATAAAAATAAAATAAAATTTGGGTGTAAATGCCACACTGAGATCGAGATAAGATTTTTGGGATTGAAATCTTACCTTAACATCTTTTTCTTTTTTGGATGGTCTCTTAAGTGTCTTATCCTCGACGATTTCTGGTTTTTTTACTTTCAGTTTTGCTTCGGCCTCGTCCACCTATTGTATATGAGCGTGTCATTATGTGTATTTATTGATTTAAAATAAATAAAGTGAAGAGAAATGTATTTACGAACCGTAGGCGTGATTTCTGCAGGTGTTTTATGTGTCAATGAGACATCCTCAGGTTCTGGTTTCGATGGAGTTTTCTGTTTAGTTAAATGAACTTCTTCATCGATGTCCATAGGCTGCAGAAATATCGAAGGCGTGTTAAGATATTTAAAAACAGTAACAATGTTTTTAGTATTTAGTTTTGTAAAAGTACCTCTGGCTTATCTTTATTTTTATCAGAAGGACGCCTTCGTGTAGCCGTAGCCTCGGAGGGTTGCTCCTCCTCTGGTTTTTTGTCACCCTAACCAAAGTATTTTAAATATTAAGTACGTGTGTTCTTTATTCGTTGTAATACTGTATTTAAAATTTTATGAAGTATGTGCAAAGTACCTTCGCCTTTTTCACAGTTGGTGTTGGTGTTATTTTCTCGTACTTCTCAAGCACTGGCCTCTCATAATCATCTATAAACTCTTCATCCACAACCTTCAAAATGTACAAACGATAGTCATTAAAATGTATCAAATATAATCAGTTTAGTGTTAGTTGTATTTAATAGTAAATCATGTATAGTTTAACAGGCTCAATACATTATATAGAGCAATGAGTTAGTTGTAGTTTTTCAGTTTTTCTTCCCTGGAGATCTACTGCCTCATTTTACCTTAATAATCTGAAAACACACATAGATAGAGAATATCGAAGTCAATCACATGCGTGCTGAAAAAAAGTTTTGTGAACAAAGCCTAGAATAAGAGTTGTATGTTATTTAGAATTATATGTTAAGTTTTTAGGTTCCTAATAAAAGCAAAGCTTTTTTGTCATACATAAGTCGTATCTGTTAGTGTTACTTGTTTGTCAAGAGTTAAATGCCTTGAATTTGTGTGTACCTCTTTCTCTTTGAGTGAGGGTCGCTTTTTAGCTCCTGGTTCATCTTTTTTAATACTCTTTTTCTTTGGTTTCTCTTCTGGCTTTTTATCTTCATCCTAAGTGTCAATTATTTATTTTAGATAGATCTTTACTTTTACCTGATTTTAACTAATGTGTTTAAAAAATAATGTACCTTATCTTTAGTGACTGAACGTTTACGTAGTGATGGCATTTGAGGTTCTTCTTCCTTATCTTTCGGTTTAATTTTACCTTTCATAACATCCACATCGTCCTAAAGATAATTACATAGGTTTTAAATTTGTTAAACCTTTTACATAAGCAAAAAAAAAATCTTTTTTAATAAATACTTATTTTTATAAAATTTACCTTTATTTCTTTAGAATCGCGTTTTGTTTTGAGCGTGGGACTAATTTTATCATATTTCTCTAATTCTGGTTTTTCATAATCATTTATTATCATCGCATCCTACAAACGATTTTTTAAAAAATATTATTTTATCAATAAAAAAACCGAATAACAAATTATCGCATCGCTTTAAATATAACTAAGTACCTCCTCGACCCCGTTTTGTTTTTTAGTTTTATCTATAGTGGTTGGAGACATTTTATCATATTTCTCTAAGTCGGGTCTTTCATAGTCGTCGATGTACTCTTTGTCTTCTTCAGGCTTTAAAATATTTAAGACAAACATTAAATATTTTTAAAAATGTGTAAATTAATGACGTATGCGGTTCTCATAAATTTACCTTTCTGATCAACTTTTTATTTTGTGCAACTTGAGGCTCCTCAAGTTTTTCTTCCCCTGGTTTGGTTGGGGCTTTCGACAATTTGACGTTTGATAATTCATCGACAGGTTCCTCTGGTTTAGGGACACCTTTCTTTATACTAAGTCGTTTAGTTTCATCATCAACCTATACATGAATAAAGTGTTTTAATTTTTTAAATATTGAAAAGGTTAAAAAAAATCTAAGTACATTTATTTTAAACAGTTAAAATTTGGTTTTAATATAAACTGGTGTATTTTTCAAAATACCTTCTCCTTATTTTCTGTTATAGGTTTTTTGTCTGGTACAGGGGTCGCAATTGAAGGTTCCTCTTCACTTTCTATTTCTTCGCTTTCAACTGATTCAGTCATTGATAGGCGTTTTCCCTAATTGAAGGACGTATATGTAATTTGATTATTACATTATGTAAAGAAAATGTTTAATTGTTATTATGAGTATTATAAGTGCAGAGTAACCAATGTTTACCTTAGGAATGTCATCTGTTTTAGGTTTTTTAATTAGTGGTGTTGGTGTAATTTTTTCATATTTCTCCAAAACCGGACGCTCGTAATCATCGACAAAGTTGAATTCATCCTACATTAAAACACAAATTAGCACATCTAGATGTTAACACAAAAAAAAATCACAAGTAATTCTGAACATTATACATAGTGCATAATGTAATTATTTTGGTACGATACTTCTTACATTGTATTGTAATACACGTATACTATTTACAACATATATAATTCAGATTTTGAATTTGAACAAACATAACATAAGCTTTATACAGAAAGGGTTTGTCTTTAAAACTACTTACCTCAGCCTCTTTTTTAGAAACCACCTTCTTTTTAACAACTTTCTTTTTCTCCTCAGTCTTTTTGGTTGTTTGTTTCTTTTCTTCAACTGGTTTTGATTCTTCCTTGGGTTTTACTGGTTTCAACTTGGGAATACCTTCGACTTTAGTCTCAGGTTCAGGCTCTGTCTTTTTCTTTTCAATTTTTTCTAGAAGTGCCTTCTTTTCTTCCTCTGTTTTAGCTGTTTTTTTCTCAAGGATTTTTTTAGTTTCTTCGAGCTCAGCTTCAGCTTTTTTAGATTCAATTTTTTTTGCTTCTATTTTCTTTGCTTCTAATTGAGCTTCAGATTTTTTGGCTTCTATCGTTACTTCTTCTTTTATTTCTTGCGATTTAAATTCTTCTTTCTTAGTCACTTTCTTAGCAGCAGATTTTTTTTCTTCAATTATTTTCTTTTCCTCCTCTTTCTTTTGTTGCTGAATCTTTTTAAAAAATGATAAATTGAATTAATTTTCGCTAGTTAATTTTATAATATAACAATATGATACCCACATATTGAAAAAAGCGGTGATCCAAACGTAATATATAAAAAATATGTTAAGATTATCAGAAATCCATTATTCTAACGATTATAACTATTAAAATAAAAATAATTTAAGTTGTAAACAAGTTTAGCAGCACTCTAGCAGTCTAAGAAACCTGTCTTATCCTAATAACTGGGGCTGAATAGACTCCGATATAGACTCTAAAAACACTTCAGGATCGCTGTATCTTTTTCCTAGTCTATTAAATAAAGCTAATTTTTAAATTCAAATTTAATAATTTTTAAATAATTTGTAATAAAATATAATAAACAAAAGTCCCTTTGTCTTATATGATTTTGTAGTTAAGTTGTCTTTTTAATGAATAGATCAAGTTACCTCTTTCCTTTCATCGATATGATTTTCTTCGATAACAGACTTTTCTTCTACGATTGACATTTCTTCCTCTGATTCTTCTATTACTGTCTTTTCCTCTTCTTCCTCTTCCTCCTCCTCTTTTTTCTTTTTCTGTACATTAAATAGAATATATATCATATAATATATATAAGTCACATAAAATGTTATTGTGTTTTTATTTGATCGGAAAATTTCATCATCACCAAGAAATACAAATTTTCTTAACAATAATTTTTATTTAATTACGAATGGAATTAATAACTATAAATTTTGTATAAAGATATGTACCTTTTCTTCTACAAGTGTTAAATCAGCGCTAGATTCGTCTTCACCATATTCGTTTCTTATGACAACCCTGTAGTTTGCCACGTATTTAGAAGATACTTTTCTTATTATCAGGCGGGCGCTGGTCCCGTCGAAAGAGGTGCTTACTTCTGAAGACTCTCTTATTACTGTTGAATTTTTATACCAAGTACATCTACATGATTGATCAGATGTTTTAAGAACTGCTATGAATTCAGCTTCTTCGTTTTCTTTTCGCGCCTAAAAAAATACATGTATTGCAAATTAAACGAGATATTTTTTTTTAAATTACAACAAAATAGAAATTTAATCACGTCTAGCTGAATTTTTGTATACTTACAAGGCTTCTGAGATGTTTGATAATGTACGGTTTGTCACCTTTTTCTTCAGGAATATCGGTGATTTCTACTTGCTGTGATGTAGCTTCACCTTTCTCATTCTTAGCAATAAGTTTGTAAGAACCTTTGTCTTGTTGTGAAATATTTGAAATTTCGAGTTTAACTGTAAACTCACCCTACAAAAAAACGAGTACTCTTTTAGTATTCTTTTTTTAACCTAGGGTAATTATCATAATAAAAATGTTTTTACTTCTCTCAATGGTTCAATTAGAACGGTATGCCTGGAATCTTCTTTGACTGCATTTGATTCCTTATACCACGTACAAGAAGGCGCAAATTTACTTAATACTTTACATTCAACAATCACAGTCTTCTTCTTAATTATTTTTATGATCTTTGGTTTCTCTTTGATAACTGGAATGACTGAAATGAATTTATAATATTTAGTTAAGTTATTATCAAAAGGCAGTACATAAATGACTTACTTATGAAATTTAAGACATACTTTCAATATTGAGCGTAAGATTAGCATTGAGCTCTCCAAGTTCATTCTTAATGTTGCATTTATACAATCCGGAGTCATCAATACCAGGGTCGATAAGTTCCAAAATTATTGTGTAAGTGTCTTCTATAACCTCAACCCGAGTTTTGATTTTCGACGAGTCCCTTATTTCCTTACCCTCATGATACCACACAATTGTCGGTCTGGGGCTAGCCTTTACTTTACAACCCATAATAACTAATTTACCGTTATCTTTAGACTGAATAGTGGGCTTTTCAATAAATGTTGGCCCTTCTCCTTCAGGTTCTGGTTCAGCTTCAATATTTAAATTTAGATTAGCATTACTCTCTCCAAATTCATTTTTAACATGACAGCGGTAAGCGCCACCATCCGCTGCTGTAGGATTAGATAAAAGCAATACTAGTTCATAAACATCTTCATTAATAACGGACGATTTAATTTGAATTTTACTGCTAGCCTTAATAACCGTTGTGCCTCGGTACCATGTTACTTCTGCCGCCGGCTTTGCTTTGCATACACATCGCATTGTTATTAATGTGCCATCTTCATTGGGAATGATTCGTGGTTTTTCGATGAAAGATGGAGCGAAACCATTTTCGTCATCCCCACCTAAAAAACAAGCATAATTATTAACGAATTCAATATTATTGTTACACATAAACATTTATGCTGCTTATCAAGCACAAAGCTCTACATGCAGTTGCTCCTGTATGCGTACATATTTAAGTATCTTTCGATCATTTTAACTTATCCATTGTTTTACCTTGGAAATTAAGAGCAATGTTAGCATTGCTTTCACCAAACACATTAAAAGCGTTACATCTATAATTTCCACCATCTTCTTTAGTGGGATTTAAAATTTCTAAAGTTAAGTTAAATGTATCTTTTCCAGTCGCTTTTCTAGACATTTTCATTTTAGCTCCGTCTTTTATTTCTTTATCTCCGTGGAACCAGGTAATATCTGGCATTGGATGTGCTTCTAATATGCATTCCATTATTAATATATCACCATCTTGCCTAATAGTAGGTTTTTTCGGAAATCTTGGTGCTTTTCCTGCTGGGATTCTGTTTGAAAGACAAAAAATTTAATAAAAACCCTACTAAAGCTCTTTTTATAAAATATTTTAAAGAGCTTACTTTGGTTTATCTCCACCTTCAAAATTCAAATTTATTTTTGCTACACCTTCACCGTATTTGTTTTTAGCTACAGCTCTATACTCTCCTTTATCAGAATTCTCTACACCTATGATTTCTAGCCGTGCCATGTGATACAAAATTTGATCTTCTTCTAGCGTGATCTTGTATCGATTACTTTCTTTTATAATCTTTTTACCGTGGTACCTGTCATATAGATAATGTGTGTTAAATTTAGTAAAGTCCGTAATTGTTTGATAACTAGAACTTTATAAATTTTATTCTTACCAAGTGACGGTTGGTTTCGGTTTGCCAACACATCGACATTCGAAAGTGATTTTGGTACCATCCTCCGATTGCCTGATGACAGGTCTCTCCGTAAACGTCGGTTTGATTGAATCTTCAGGCACGGGAGCTTCGTCGCCTATCATATTAATTCTTTAATTAGCTTTGTCATAACTCATTCCTTTTTCACTAAGATTTGCAGCTTTATATATTCTCATTGTATCATTGTTTATCTCATTTAAGATGTTTTCTTTCTGATAGGTGTGTTGATTAATTATATTACGTAGCCAGGAACAGAATATTACAGAGTTAATTGAGAGTGTAAAGATACCAGCTATTATAATTATAATAATAGATGAATTTGGATTATATTTTTTATTATATAAGTATACAAGTCTACGATATTGTTTTACAAACAGTACGCATAACAGTTGCTTCATCGTTACTAAAATAAATAATGCAAGTGCTCAAGCAACAATTATAAGAATTATTGTTAATAAAGACAAGATAATTTGTAAATACAAAAGAGTGACATATGGAAGGTAATAAAAGTAAAAATTATGTTTTGGAAAAGGGATACTTAATATCATGCACGTACTGTGATGAGTGCGAAGCGTTATGAGTTTAAGGATTAGGTTAAAGACTTATGTAAAGTGTAATAAGTATGTTGCATTTAATTTGATGAATACAATGTAAGAAAACATCTTAAACTGCGGCACGGAAGTAACTGTTACCGTATTAACGTAAATGCTGGTGTCGTATATCGTGTGTAGAGTAACTGACGTATCGTAATATTAGTTGAATGATCCATGAAGCATAGCTGCAAATACTACGTGAATATCATGGAATAAATTATGTCTATAGCTAGTAAATTAAAATCACTCACACTACAATTAAGACAAAAGCTATTAGATGTGAATAATTTACCGTAATTGTGTATGAATTATGGTTACATCATTAAATGTTGAATGGTATTTATGAGTATGGTTAAAATCAGCGTCCATTCATTGAAACTTCATCAAACTTTTAATATGAATCATTGTATAAATAGTTAAATGATCTTACTAATTGTCCATCAGTTTATTTACTATATCCAAATATTTTAAAGTTTCATTCTACTAATTACTTCTCATAATTTTACGCTGATTTTTTTTCATGGATGGTGATATTATTAGCGGAAGTAGTACTTACTGTCGAAATTCAAGCTGATTGTTGCGTTGCTCTCTCCTAGCTCGTTCTTAGCGGTCACCCGGTATTTACCAGCATCCTCTACCGTCACGTCGTTGATCTCCAACGATGCGTAGTAAGACTTGCCGTCTTTATTCACTGTTAGCTGTTGAAATGAATAAAGGTCGTTATTCATTGCTCTCAATAAGTGCGAAAATTTACAATCTTTAAAGGATTCTGGGATTTGTTTTCTTACAGTGTAATTGGAATTATTTTGTTATACATTGCGAAGTCCACTAAACTTACAATCTGATCTATGGTCTTACCCAATAATCTAACAGATAACCAAATAGTAATAATAGGCAAGTAGTTTTGTTAATTAATACAAATTATATATGTCGTTTATGTACAATAGTGTGGACCTGATAAGCTTAATATCTCTCTTTATTACTTAAGAAATAATGAATTATACAAAATTAGTTTTAGTTTTATTTCCAATCTAAAGTAATTCTTATTTTAGTAATTATATATTCATTTATTACAAATGTAATTCTCATTTAATGATTTTGTTCATTGTTAATTTACATATACATCTATGAAATAAAAATAATTTAAAGACCTTATGAATTATGAAATCTGCAAAATAATACTCATTCAAATCAAGAAAAATTGTCGTTACTCATTGCTACTTTGTTTAATAATTTTGAAATATATATTCAAATAATCAAATATTATTAAAGTATGACATAATAACAAATAGAAATAGGGCCAACGCATATCTTTCCTTTGCGTGCACCTGTCTATGTTTACAGCCAACTAGATTGAGGTCAAGGCCACTTCTTGTTAGTTTTAAAAGTGTATATAAAGACGGTATTAATAAAAATAAAATATTACATCACCTACATAAAAAAGGTTGCTTTTTCTTTTTTAATCAATTTAAGCTTCGTCGATGAATCTGATGCGTTTGTTTAATTATAGTTTACGTCAATGCTTTTGGTAAGAGATTTTGGTCTGTATGATGGTACCGACGCTTTTCCAAGAATATCATGTGGTATAATATCACACTTACCTTGTGCCTAGGGCTCTGTTTGACTTCTACTGTGTTGTGGAACCAGATGACACTGGGTATCGGTTCAGCTTCAATTCGGCATTCGAAGATCAAGCGCTTGCCGTCGTCCTCCTGTCTGATAGCGGGCTTGCGCGCGAATGTTGGCGCTTTCCCATCCACTTGTCTATACAAACAAATAGTTTATTTATTTATCATTTCAACTATTGAAAAACAGGAGAAAAGGGTACAGATATCAAATATAAATTATATTTCGGTAAAACCAGAGTGCGACGGGAAATAGAAAGTATTTAGACAAGAATATTGATCTAACATTCCGTAGTAATATCTATATTTTCTTCCTATTATTACTACCTGATACAGGTATTTTTATACTTAATAGATTAGTCACTAAAATATTGTACATTGTGAAAAGTATTTTTAGTAAGTGAAATAAAAACTTTTTTTTAAATTGTTTCGGTGCATTTTCGAATGAATAATGATCGATTGGAAAAAAAATTAAGAAATAATTACATCGCTTAAACACAATGTTAAGAAACTAGGTATTTGTAAACTACAATACATTTTCAACTAAATTCTAGTACTCAATTCATATACTACAGTAATACATATCTATATACTACTTGATAACGAATACTTACTTCTGTTTCTCTTCGTCAGCGGCTGAAAAAGAAAAATAAGCATCATTCAATGCGAACTTGATTAATATAATACAAATAGAAAAAGTTCCAGACACAACTTTCAAAGCAGTATTCTGCACAGTATTGAAATGTTTATAAATTTGTATAACACAAACTAAACGAAATTACCGGAATAAATCTGGAAACAGTTCAGTATTTGTTCTGGATACTGATATTTAATAAACTATGTTTAACATTTTCTCTTTAGAGAGAATTAACTGGTTCTGACTGCAGCGAGTAAAGTATAACATTTGGATAACGATAACAGTGATGATTTTTTTAAAACGACTTGCTAAATTCATCATGGTCAGTCTGTAGTAGTCCAATGTTGGACACAGGCCTCTCCCAAGAAACGACACTCGCCTTGCGTAGATCGTCGCTCTGTATGATCAGATTGCATCCCGTGCTACGTTTGTCTAAGATACGTCTACTCCAGCGGTGGTCACTTCTGTGACAGACGTGACCATCCTATTGTCACTTCAGTTTGCTTATATGGAAGGCTACGTCAATGACTTTGGTCCTTTAGCGGATTGTTTATTATTATTTTGAATCATATCCACCAGGGAATCGCCAACCTTATCTCTTTCCATAGCTCTCTGATTGATTTTGAGGAGAAGTAGCACCGACAGTGTCCACGTTCAGCTCCGTAGGTGAGCACTTGTATTAAGCACTGATCTAAGATTTTCGTCTCCAGGCTCTGAGGTATAGGTGATTAGACTGGATGAAGATTACGACTTGCTGACTTGGTAACCCTTAAATTGTAATCTGTGTCTGTAACAGAATTTGTCTGTTCCGACTGCGTGAAAACTAGAATATTCTAGGCAACATATTAATGATGAATACAGGAAACAGCTACTTCATGTTTCATATTAGTCGCCTGATGCCTATCTATTTGTTGTAGACACATGTTCATGTGACATTGAGCAGACAGTTTACTACTAAGAAGTATGTCATAGTTGAAGCATGAAACATAATTCGTTCTGTGACGTGTACGCTCGTCATATGTTTATGTGTGAGCTTCCATCAGCCCTTAAGCGAGTTCATCATCATCAATTCTGCCAGCGTTTGTCTCTTGGCTCGATGTATCGGGCGTGGGTTAGTGCTCCTGAGCAATTTTATGTTGTCATCTATTTTAGTCTATGACTAACGTCGTTATTTGCGAAGCCATTTGTATTGGCACTAGTGTTGGATTACGCATAAAGGTATAAAATTAGAGAATTTATGAAAATCAATGTTATGCTGTTAGTTGCTGACTGATCCATTGAGTTATAAACTTTCCTACCGTTCATTCACTGAGAATTTTTTTCTAACATTCTTGGTAAAATAACAACTAATATAAGAAAAGCAAATACAAAGTACAGAAGGTCAATTACAAGGCATCTCCACAAATAAAAAGTATTTGAAAATACTTCTTAATCATTCTTTTGTTATACTTTGGTATTTTCGTATGTTTATGAATGTATTGTGATTTTGAGGTAAAAGATACTTTATATTTATTAAATATTATTTATTTTATATACTTGTTAGTTTTAATTCATTAAGGTTTAATCTTATTTCGAAATAACATGAAACGAAATCTTACAACCGCTTTCTATAAAAATCAAAAGTATTGAATGAAAAGTACTTTTTCTATTAATTAAGTACAAATTGAAAATTCAGATATACTCTAGTGAAAGTTATAATTGAATAACAAACAATAGTCAAAAGAAATATGCCAGTTTTACACACGTCACATATTATGTGGTTATTAATTAATAACTTACGGCTAAAGTTAAGATTGATGGAGGCGGCCACCTCGCCCATCTTATTCTTAGCTTTAACTTTGTAAAGGCCCGCATCGGTCTCGATCACGTCATCCAACTCCAGCACCACCAGGAACTTGTTGTTGGCAATGCTCTGGATCCTGTAAGACAATTTCATTTGTAGCATATCATACATCATACGTACTACGAAAGTATTAAGTATCTAATTAAAGTCTTTTAATTTAGACATAGCCACGAAATGATGAGCGATAAGACTTTTTTTATGAATATAGCGTTAGTTAGGATGACAAACGCTGTATCATATTGCGCTCGTCGCTTTGGGATTTAAGAAGTCTCGTTGCTTTAGTAGTTTCTCTAAATACAACGCCCTTAAAACAAGAACAGTAATGTTTGCATAGTATTATTTGTCGGCTGCAATAGGAGCGGTGGTACCTAGACGGTCATATCTGCAGACCAGTAATATATTTTTTTTCACACTGTACATGTAAAACCGTCAGTAATTTTACTACTGGTACAGTTCGTCTATATTTATATCTTTCTATTATAAATTTGAACGCAAAAAGACCTAAATAATTTCTCTTATATTCAAAAACTTGTGTTTAAGTGATAATATTGAATAGCTGTAATCTTCTTATATACCTTCAAAATCTTTGGTTTGATCGGCGACTGAACTGATTTTAACTAGAATTAGTATAAAATAAAGAATCGTATATAAATAATTAGTTGTCAAAAAAACTTGTAATTCTAAAAATTGATCCTGAGAACGGGAAGTTTAATTTTATTTATTTTCATTAATGTTTTTGATATTAATACAATGATACGAGTTATTATATTGTGATGTGTTTCCTTTTATATTTAATTTAATTTGATAGAAAAAAGGTTTATTGCAGTGACATATGTATGTGTCCTTCTATGCAGTTAATTGCGAGTATCATAAATAGGATTTCATTAATTATTTTAAGGGTCTATAATCTATTTATATTTTTACTGATGAGAGGAATAATTGTGAGTGTATATGAGGTTTACTCTCAGAACCTTACTTTACTTACTACATGATTATTTTAAATCTTAATTTATAGTCTAAAAGCGCGAGTAAATTTCGTATTTTATTTTCTATTGATCATACATTTATGATAGAATTTTAATTATCATATGTTCAATTAAATTATGAGTAAATCTTTGTCATTGTCTCTGCAGGACGCCGTGCCAACTGTGCCAGCGGTTGCCAAACACTCATCCGCACTTTAAAAAAACGAGAAGAGGACGTAATATATCTCATTAAATAACCAATTAGATCAATGATCTTATTAACGATATTTAGTGTCTATTTTATCATAATATAAACTTACGGAAAAAATTATATATATTATATAATTCACTACTTATTATATTATTCATTACTTTTATAATAATAGTAGTATATTTATTAAGAATAACAACATTTAATAACTATTATGTTAGTTTTAACGCACTACTGCACTCCTAATTATGTTCTCTGCTCAAACCTAAGGTAGACTGGGAGAGAATGCCTTTTGGCATTAAGTCCGCCTTTTTGTACCTCTATGTGTGCAAATAAAGTTCTTAAATAAATAAATATTATATTATATTCTAATGAAAGATGGATTGGATGTGACAATTGAATATTGGTGTCCAGATATTTCGAACTTATAGCGTATATTCAACTATAACTGCGAATCTGATTAAAAATTATGAATGAATGGGTTACACAACAACAGGTTTACTATGTCCAGCTGTGGACTACCGCAGGCGAAAGATGATTATAAGAAATGATCATACTTTGATTACAAAATACATCACAAATTTGATTCATTAAAATTAATTAGAGAATATGATTGCAATCTTTGAGTTTTAAAATTGGGACCTCTTCATTTTGCCATTTATGTCTATTGCGACTTTGTTTTCTTTAGTATCTGGTCTCTCATATCTTCAGGTAAATTTAATTTAAAAATAAGAGTTTTTTCGTAATCTTCCTTATTTTATATTACATACACATAATAATAGAAGACAATTAGTATATATTTTATACCATTTGTGTGTCACTGTAAGAATAATTGCAAAAAAAAGCCAATAATCAATATTGTATTTTGAAGAGAAATTATATTGCCCTCATTCTTTTTGTATAATTCTTATTAAACATTTGTTCATCATCATCCACATAACATATCGGTCTTCCCGAAAGACCTCAAACACTGTTTGGTACTGTAAAACACTGCTGAAAGATAATATGCTATATTTAAAACGGCGAGAACAGATGTAGTATATCTTAACATTCATAAGAGTTTTTAATGCGGCCTTTGAAGTTAAGTAGAGGACGTTTGATAAATTTTACGGATTTTCTCGTGTTTATTTAATTATTTATAACCCTGATTCATGACCTAAATCGACTGATTTACAGCAGCCATGGTCTCCTATGACAAATATCCTGTCATTACTGTATACCTGCAGCTTTTTAATTATTGTTAGAATGAGCTGCATCTAGAGGTCTGAAAAAGGTCGCTAGTTACCCAAAAGTACAACTAAGGAAGTTAATTATGCTTGTATACATATTTATAATTATTATGCTTTATCTCAGCGATGATAACTTACAAAAAAATGTTATTAGAATAACATTTAACAGACAAGTGCTAACTTGTATTTGAAGGATAGCGAAGTCTATCATTAGAAGAACGGGTTGATTTCAAGAGTTATAATTTGTTTAGTTAGCTTTAGCTTAGTTTTAATAGTGTCTTTCTTTTATAGGTTCTCTAAATATATTAGTATATTTAGTCCAACACCATGTTTCCTTTAATTAAACACAAACGGACTGCTCATTGGAAGAGTTGGTTAAGTAGTTCTGAGGTGTTTCTTTGGAAGTACGTCTACATATGTATTTTTCATTCTACAGAAGTTATATGAAAAATTTTTATTAAAATAAAAACCAATTGGGGTGAAGTTATTTTTTATACTTACTAGCATAAACTTATTTTTAGACAATCCACTAGTTCTAGAAATTGCCTTAATTGTTTTCTAGAAAATTTTACCTATTTAGGCAGTAACTTAATACATAATTTAAATACTGAGAAATAGTTTTTTATACTTTGCTATTAAAGCGGTACTCACTTAAATGTAGTTCTGTTGTCTTCTTTGAGAAGTTCATCGCTGCGGTACCAGCTGATCTCTGGCTTTGGTGAGGCCAGGAGCTGGCACTCGAAGATGAGTTTATTCCCGTCATCCTCCTGTCGCAGCTGAGGCTTCTGAGTGAAGCTCGGGGCTAAATCGTCCGACACCCCCATAGCGCTAACTGTGGGTCATCACTGACGGGAAGAAAACTCAGTCTCTGGTCGAAGGTCACGAGCTCCTCGATCTGGTAAAAAAAAGTAAAAATTATATAAATTATAACGTACGACGACTTGAGGGTATTTCTGGTTAGCATCTTCTGGTTGGCAGGTTCAAGTAAGGACTTTCATTTTGAAAGAAGCGAAGCAGTCTACTAAATAAGGATGGTCACTTGCTGGTAAGTAATACGCCTGCACATCGTATTGTAACGCCTCTTTTAAAGTTAATCTGCACTTAAAGAAGTGAGAGAGAGAGGCAACATAAAAATGTTCATTGGCGTTATACATTGAGAGTATCCTAGGCGAACAAATTTGACCATTTCCAGCCTTAAAATCATCAGAAGTTCAATTTTAAGGTCATCGTCGTTAAAAACAATTACTAATATAAGATCTCGTTTTCAAAGTAACTTTGTAAAGCTTCATCCTTTTGACCAGACACAAGAATATTTAATATTTCGTATGGATAACTATTAATATGGTTTTTGATACCATCAGCACTGGTCTAATGTGATATGAAACCCCAAAATTTCAAGAGAACGAGCACAGTATATTGCTTATTCTCACTGCCTCTCTTGTAAGTACAATCACATGCAACTAAAGAAATTTTCTCATCAACTAATTGACTTATTTATCTTTTAATTCTATGGTATTCTAATTTTATGACAAAAAGTAACCTTAGATAAGCAAGGTATACATACATAAATGAGTTAGTAAATAAGTTAGTTACGTTACGTTTATTTTAGTTAATACTACTTTACTTTTCACTTTTTTCATTAAATATTTCAGTGAACATAATGAATTTTGATTATAACGAATTTTTTGTCTTTTTGTAATCATTAAAAATGTCACTTTATTAGGTGAATAATATAAGGTAATTTAATATAAAAAGAGTGAGAGAGAGGGTAAACTTAAGAATTATTTAATACAAGAAGTGAGGGAGTAACATTGTATTTGTAATTCATCTGTTTTGTTTCTTTGCGTTACATTTAATATCTTTTAAATAAGTAAAAAAAAGTTACTTCTTTCAATATTTAATTTCCAGCTATTTACATTTAGATATTTAAAACGTATGACAATAGTTATGTATGAAGATATTTCATAAAATAAAAATTATTGTTTTCTAAGTGATATAAAACGGTAATATTATAATATAATTATAAAAGAAAACAGTTTGTTTACGTTAAGACAAGGTAAAACCAATGCAAAATTACAAAATTAATAAATGTGTATAAAACGTACAACATAGAAATATTTTTTCTTTAAGTTATCAGTATATAGACGGCGATAGCTCAATTTCTAGGGCGGTCAAACGTGCTTTACAGCTCAAGGAAACCAAGGTTCGATCTTGCACTGAAGGTAAAAAACAGTGTGAGGAAATCTAAAAACTCCAACGATAATAGATTTTGTGGATATGAAATATCGCACTCGCAATCATGAAATTACAGAAAAGTGGATAATAGCCATGAATATCTTTTTGTTACAAAAGGCACAAGAAAGGGAAGAAAAGTCTTAGTAGTAGTAGTAAGGACGGAGTAGTAGTCGTAGTAGTAAGGACAATAAAATGGCTTTATTTTAAATGTGAATTTTTGAAATTGATAATGAATAACAAACGGTTGAAGAAGATTCACCTCGTTTTAAAAGAATTGATTAGTGATAATCAATAATAAATAACATACGCGTGTTATACTTATTAAAACTATATCATCAAGAACTTTTAATTTAGACTCGGATTCTAGATTCAGTATCACACTCTAATTTAGACTAGATCAAAAAGTGCTGTAGCTGATTAAATTACTATAGAAACGAGACGTGCTATCTAAAAAAATAAACAGGAGACGTTCAACTGATGATAATTACGCTTGCCTTTTTTTGTTCGTGGGGAAATCTTCGAAAGGTACCTTGCCTTCTTTAAGGAAGTCAAGGTTATGTGGAGGTTTTTACCCACAAAAACCCCTACGGTGCTCGTCCTCAACGTTTGGAGAAGTCACGGGATCGCCCTATAGAACTTAACCGCGGCCTCTTTAACAACGCTATGCTTCCATAGCCCGTCCCGGGAACTTAATAATGCAGTCCCCAAAAATAATACGCTTGCCTATAACAACGTGGCGCTAAGATGGCATACATATCATCACATGCGCCTAGAGACATGAGTAATTAAGTCTCGTTATCCCAGTAATTTCACTAGCATACAGCACTCTTCCAATTGAAACGCAGTAATGTTTGCATAATACTATTTGTCGATTGCAATAGGAGCTGCGGTGATAACTATACAGTCACAGATAACAGAGACCTACGACTAGTTGACCACTAGTGTCTAAAAGTGATGTTATAATCTGGTGCAGTGTTATCATCTTTACTAGCATTACGTTGTTATGGGCAGCCGTATCATTTACCACCACGAACCTTACCGTCCCGATGCTTTTTGGTATAAGAATTGATAGAAGTATATTGCTGACAGTACTTTCAATATGTTCATGTAATATAGGATTAGTGTCAAACACCCAGCCAGAAGTATGTAATTTCATAAACAAGTTTAATACTAGATTTCTTGATTAACATCATCTTGGCTGGTGCCCAAGCTAAAAATGTTTTCAAATTCCTAATATAAAGAAGAAAAAATTATGATTCAAAACGCGGGGTCTCATTCAATCAAAGTATAAATCGAAATGAATTGTTTTGCTTCTGTTTATCTTTGTTTTCTTCTCTTACATGATTCTACTGCAGGTACCTATCTTTTTGATACATCGTTCCGGTTTGCGTTGTGCGTAAGGGTCCTGTCCTTTGTTTTTTACTTATATTCTTTCTTTTCTTTTGCTCTTTTCCTTTTCTTTAACTTGTCTTTCCTTTTACTTCACATTTTCATCATTGACTCTTTCATGTATCTTTTTATCTTTACTCATCGCAGGCATCGTCTCTCGTTTCAAAATCCGCTGCATTTTTGTAATTTATGTTTACAATGGTACGTATCTGTTACCGCAGACCGTCTAGGTAAATACCACCGCAAATCCTATTTCTGTTACGATATAGTAATGAGCATACATTACTGTGTTGCGGTTTGAAAAAAGCTGTATGTTAGTGAAATTACTGAGGTTATGAGAGAACACCTTATGTCTCAAGACGACGAGGGTAATGTAGTACTGTGAATACCATCTTCACCAGCGCCACGTTGTTATATGCAAGCGTATCACTTACTTAAAAAAAGATATTTACTTTATAAAGTTATAATGACTGATTGAAGTAATCACCTTATCAAATTTGCTTTTGACCATTACAATATTTCTTTAAAACATCTCAAATCTAATCAATCATCGAAAGACTAAAAGTAACTATTTTCTTTTTCTTTGTAGATCAACAAAATGGCGGACAGGATATATGAAGCTTCAAAATAACCTAAAAATTAGTTAAATAAGACATAAATTTTCATACAGGATGCGTCTTAGGGTCACAAAATAAATTTAATTAATATTAATTTTGCAAATTATCTTTATGTTATAATATATGATCTTTGTTATAGGTTAACTTTGCTGTCTATTGTAGCCTCATCAAGTTACACTTGCGGAACCCCAAATATAATATAAAAATCTATGGAGTATCTAAAATATTTGTTTTGTTCATTTTGCTTTCGTATTGCCTTTTTACAATTAAGAGTTTTGAATAAATAGCTAGAATTCATAAAAATCTGTCTACCTTGGTAGTTACATTTCTTGCACACTAAATGAACCTTGTGTATCATTGTTTGTCAATTATTAGCAACATTAAAGAGCAGCGATTTTATTTTACTAACCAAAAAATATTTTCGTTCATTCATCCTAAGCACATTTAATTTATTTATTGGTGCAGATCAAAATCATCAGTGAAGGTTATTTATTATTCTACAAATATTCAAGTAAATCTGTTATAAAGCAAATATCTAATATTAACTATTAATCTAACACCTTGAAGCTGCTGTTTGTAGATCATCAATCAAGAAACTGAACTAAACATTTATCATAAGCGCCATTCGTCTGAAGCAGCTTGGCTGAAAAGCTTACTGATACTAGAATGACTCAGACACGGTCAGCGCCATCTACTCAGGCAAGGTGAAGTGTATGTGTGCGGGGGCGTGTTAAAATTTTCACAAGTATAAACGAAACGTCTCGATCTATTTCTGTAACCGCTGAAGGCCTCAGGAGACGTTCCGAGTTGAGCAAACCGTACTGAGCTTTTTTATATTTCGCAACTTCCGACGATTACCTAACATTTACATCTCTTATGTGCGAATTTACAATTTTTTTATTCTATTAACGTCAATTATAATTACAGTTGGTAATTAGATAAATGTTTCATGTTCACGAATAATTTAAAGTGAAAGATATAGTTTGTGACGAGAAAGAGACGTACCAATGAAATCCGATGTGAGTAATCCAACAAATAAAATGCACAAAGCACTTGATCTAAACACAAACACTTGAGTACAATCGAGAAGCCGTTCGAGAACTTGACGAAGGTTATGAGAAACTGGATTCGTTATGATATCGGGTGAATGGTGTCGCCGGCGACGGGACGCGTCGGGTCGTTGTCGAAATCGTAACTAAACTATGAGAAGCTTTGGGCAGCGGCCGAGGCTGGGCGGAATGCGCGTGGGCCGCTGCACCCGCCGGTTGGATAACTCGCCCCGTCACCGGTGACGTTGCTGTTGCAGAGGTGTTTTCCGGCGAAGATAGCCGATGATCTAACTACCTGTGGATTTCTCTAATTCTTTTTAAGTAATTAATTAACCGATGTACAAAAAACCTGGTTTAGTGAGGGTTGCAGAAAACTGCTGGACATAAGCAGTATAGGAACGATTGGTGAGATTTTTAGGGGAGGTCTATGTCCAATAGTACACGTTTATCAGCGGATAATGATGATGACAACAAAACCTATGACAAATACTTAGTATGTGTGATGCGAACCAGCTATGAATATTAAAAATTGTGGTCATAAAGAAAAGAATATGGTCTCTGTGATCTGTAACGATGTTTATGATTTTTTTTATGAGAACAACAAATGATGAACACGTATAATTTTTTTCTTATTTAAGGTTACTGGTGGATAGGTTCTGCTGCCGGGGACTGAAAAAATGCCAGCGTAGCTCTTATTTCTGCTACAAAATAGTAAATAAATATATGAACCATTTATTCTGATAGAGGCAAAAAAGACCAACAATAAAATTTAAATGTATATAAAGATAAGATTAAATAAATATAAATGTATATATTTATATAAGGAAAAGGAACCGTCGCTGGTAATATTGCTAATAAAGATCACAACTCTGAATTTTAGTGGGGCCTAAAAACAAAATACGCTACCGTCCAAAGAAACTCTAAAAGTAGTGCATAATTATTAATACATTCCAGTTTGAAGAGTTTTGTAACTAGTGAAGTTACTGCAGCAGGATTTTGCTGTGCAGTGTATATAATCTTACCTAACGTGAAATTGGTATAAGCAACCGTAATATTTACTATTTGGTTTATATGCCGTTCGTTTCATGCTTTGTCTAGTAAAAAAGGCGTATTTGATTGTGATTTATAGTACGGTTATTGCAAACGCGAATATCTTGCACGACGACTAAGTGAGACTAATTTCGACGCAAATAAATCATAAAGGCGTCGTAAATTTTTCGCGTCGTCGTGGAAGTGGGACGAGGTTTGGCACCTGGGTGGTCAGCTGACCGATAAATCAAATGTCTCACCGCAACCTCTCTTACAGATAATTGACTGGTGGAAACTGTCACCGGCGGAAACTGACGGAAAAGTTTATCTGTCAACACACTATATGTTTATTTTATTATCTGAGAAAATAAAGGTAAGCTGTTAATTCATGAATTCACTGACTTTTTTTAATATAATTAAGGAGGGAGCTAATACTTTTTTTATTGGAAGCAAAGATTAAAAGTCAGAGGAAAATGCTTTAAAGTAAGGAACAATTAAACAGTGAGAACAAATTGTACAGAAAGAAATTTTAACATAAGAAATAATAAATTAGATAATTAGACAAAATAAATGGACTATGTAAAAAGTAGTAAAGAAATGTAAATGAATAAAATAGTAAAATTGTAAAGAAGAGAAGTGATGCATGGAATAAGAAATGTAAAATAGAGTGGAAGATATTATGAATGATGAAAGTCGAAGTTAAGTAGGGAAAGAAAAATCAAAAAGACCAAAAAATCAAAAAAGACGGAAAAAGAAATACTTTTTATACTAAGTGATAAGATCAATTTAAGCTCAATTTACACGGAGTGGTATTTACGAGTATATGACGCGGTCAAAACAATTTGGTGCTTGTTGCGATGTTTATACAACACCTTTATTACCCAGTAGATCGCAGTTACTCCTGTATCTGCATCAATTACTGTGTTTCGGTTTAAAGGGTGCTGTAATCTAGTGAAATTACTGGGGTAACGAGATGTAACACCTAATGTTCCATAGCGACGAATGTAACCTGGTCCTGTGTTGTTATAGGCAAGCTTATAACAGATGAATGCGATGCTCGGCTCGTCGCTTCGTCGTATCAAAAAAAAGGAAAAAATCTTGTTTCAAAAATATTAAAACAGTAAACATTGGTTATCATCAATCATCAACAGCTTGAGGCAGTCCACTCCTGGGCATAGGCTTCCATAACAAAAAAAAATGCTTAAAAGAGTAGAAAATGGATATTGGTTAAATGCTTATTATGTGGTCTTGTTCTTAATTATTATTCAAACTTATCATACATATACTTTCTAATTTTCCTTTAATTTATAGATAAATGTAAAAAAATTTAACACTTCATACAAATTTCATTTAAAAGATTACTCCGCATCGAAATCCAATGCAATTTACCGAAATATTAAGGAATTAAAAGATGTCAAGAAGAAAAGGTAGATATAAATGCAGGAGACACCTGGTTGATAAATGAATCATTGAAGATGTTCACGAAGAATTGGCAACTATAGTAGATTTATTAGCAATTCGATCACTTGTTGCATTAATTGGTATCGTGATCGCTTTAGTGTTAGTTACCTTTAGATGTGAGTAATTGGGGATAAATCTCGTGATTTGGCAAATGTTTGGCACACGTACCACGTGCACGTGATGCAACTCAGGACACATATCAATGATGATGACGTATTGAGCCTTGAAGTTAATGGTATTTGAATGATTAGTATGAGTTGATACATTCTTCAAACACTTATTACTGTCAATTACTATTTTAATTAACGTGTGTGTAATTATTTGCGCATTTCTGTTCATTTCTCTTGTTTATTAAAATACTTAAATAAAAGTAAACTTACATTAAAAATAAAGAAAATTGCCAAGTCTTACCAATTTTTTGTTAACATATGTAATGGTTTACTTATCACTTATTTGCATCTCGAATTTTATACTACCCCTTGTTTTATTATCTATTGGTAAAACGACGTATAAAGTTTTTAGAAAATTAGTACACTTCGTTTTTATTCGACATTAGAGACCACGAAGCCATTCACGTAATAAGTGATACACTTACAACAACGCGGCTGGTTAAGAATACATACACAGGACCACATTGCGTTCGTCGTCTTAAGACGTTAGATGTTAAATCTCGGTACCCTAGTAACATTATCAGTAATTAAATCGGAATACAGTAATATTTGCACAGCACTGGTTGTCGGCTGTAATACGAACTGAGGCGGTACGTATCTAGACATTCTTCGGCAACAGAGACCTACCACCAGAAAAAATTATGTTCTGGTAGTAATTACTTTTTCGCTTGTGCTTTTTATTATCCGCTCTGAAGTCTCGAGCTATAAAGAACACAATATTTTGAAATATACTAAAGAAGAGATACAAGACGTTAATCTTACGTACGCACAGAATGTTCAACAATTTTTTGGTTTACGACCTCTTTTTTAGCTGCAGGTCTAAATCAATTAAAATGCACGTACTGGAGACATTTAGATCGGTTATTTACGTCATAAATAATTTTTATACATCATACTTTATTCTGGAGTTAAAGTTGATCAATTGATTCAAGTCGGATAGTTAGAATAGTTTAATGGTTGTTTTACACAACATATAAATAATATAACAGTGTATTCGGTGAAAGCAATGTGGTTAATATAACTTTTTATGCGTTTAATTCGTAAAGTTCATTTTATTTCTTTTTGCTTCTTTCAAACTGTAACGGAAATATTTTTACGTGGGTGATGTAATAAACTAGCGTAAAGTTTAGTTAATCCTGTGTATACATTTATATGTAGATTTTGTGCACACAAATCAATAAGGGAGGATAAGTCTCATAATGCGAAAAAACTTACTTCTATTGTAACTAGTACTAAGAGTTTGTAAGTATTACAAAGGGAATGGACTTCTTCGTTAAACTCAAAGTATAGAAGAAAATTAAATGATAAATTACTGTATGAAAGATGAATACGAGAAAGGACTGGTGTGCAAAAAGGAAATAGGAAATATTAGTGAACGTAAAAATGAAATAATGTAAAAAAATAAACTAAACCCGGCTCTACTGTACTGGGGAACAATTGTAAAAAAAAGACTTACTTATTGACAGGAATCGATAGGTAAGAAAGAAGGTTTTGAGAAATTCAAGATGCTCTATATTTTGTTGAAAAATTAGAACATGGTCGCTAGATACTGGAATAGATGGACCAATAAAACGTTTTGCGGTCAGATTCCGGATAGGAGAGCTGTGAGTGATATGATTGTAAAATCCGGGAAAGCTAACTTCAACTGGATAGCTACGGACAAACTTTGAATAACTCAATAATTTTTCAATAAATTATAAAACCTTATTAACTTAATTATTGCAAATTTTAAAATTCTCCAAAAAAGAAAATATATTTATTTTATAAAAATTAGTACAACGAAGCAGAAGTTTAAATGTTTAATCGTTACTAGATTATAAAAGAAAGAAAAACTAAGATATAATTTAAATGATCAATGTTCCGAGAGTTTAAGAGAATACTAATATAATTTTATGTTTCATCAACATCAGTCAATAAATGCCCACTGTTGAACATAGGCCTCCCCCAAAAAAATCTTCTCCAATCAATCTTGCAATGTCGGCATCTAGCGATTTTCCGCGACCTTCACCAAAACGTCGATCCACCTAGGAGGCCTTCCAGCACTGTATTTACCGGTACATGATCGCTACTCTCGGACTATACTAACCATAGGCCATCAGTTCTTCGAGCAATGTCCTCTGCCCATTCTTATTTAAGTCTAGCAATCCTTAGGGTTATGTGCGTGACTTAGTTCTTCTGTTTCATTTCTGATTTGATTGCGCAGAGATACTCCTAGCACAGAATTCTCTATTTTATGTTTAGCTAAATAAACTATGTATAATTATGATGCATGTCATTTAAAAAATCGTCGATGAATATACGAAAAACATTTCTAGTACATGACTTCTAAAATTATTCCAATTCATGTAACACATGAAAACGTGACGATCTGAGTCACCGTTTGATCGTTTCGCAATGAAACTTTTCCAATCAGCGGCACAACCCGAATTCCTAATCAAACGAATATTCGTTACTGCATATTAATAAGCAACACGCAAACGTATTTACATTGAAAGAATTACTAGAAAACTGCCAAATCTAAATACGATCATTACAAACAAACAACGCTACGTTAGCTAATGAGTAACGTAGTTTATTTATGTACAACTTCTTATAAATCATTTGAGCGTGTTTATGTATAGCAAATGCTTTAATTATTTATCAATTTATACATAAATTTGTACTTGATAAGTTCTATAGAAGTGATGAAGGTATGGGCATATATATGGAGTGACAAACATCTCGCATTTGATTGTCTACCTTCGTCTTGGTTAGCGAGTTATTACTCAAGGTCATCCCTTCAGAAAACCAAGAATATAAAGACCTTTTTAGTCAATTCTAGAATAAGTAGGTTTTATCTTAGTCTTATACTTAATGGCCCTAGAAAACAAGAGAGATATATCCAATATATTTAATGGTACCAAATTGTTAAAAATAATGATTGTACTTACCTTCGGACTTTAATTTTGAACTATTAATTACTGAAAACATTAATAAATTTTGCTATACTTGATTATCATCATCAGTCCATGAATGTATGTAAGTTACATTATAAACAAATTAAGTTTATGCTATATCTAAAGAAAATTTAGAGTCTCATTTTTTTTTATTTTTGTGTAGTCTATAGCAGTAGCGATCAAATTTTAGTTCTAGCGCTCCCTTTTAAAAGACCTTCTAAATATTTTTTTAATTTAAATATTATTTACCTATAAAACTTAAAGGTACCTAATTTGCTATTAAGTAACTTTTTTAGTGATATCAAAGTATTAAGTAATACTGGCGGTAGGTCATTTTTGCCGGAGACCGTGTAGGTAGGTACCGCCGCAGCACCGTTTTCTAACGTCAAATAGTAATATGCAAACATTACTATGATACTCTTTGAAGGGTACTGTATGCTAGTGAAATTACTGAGGTAACGAGACAACACCTTATTTTTCAGGCGACGAGAGCATTGTGTATATCATGTTAACCAGCGCTACGTTATTATAGGCAAGCGTATCACTTACCATCAGGTGAACACCTTGCTCGTCTCGGTAATTAAAAAAAAATTAAGTATTCTGACGTATATTGTTATGATGAAGTCTTGTTTCAGTTTCGCAGCGTTGCTGATATAACCTTGGTAATACCGATACATATGAGTCATGCAGAACGCATGACGATATGCTGCGATCATTTGGCATACATCAATATCAACGGCGAGATTTAGTGGTGATTACTTATTATAGGTTGTTATGGTGTTTACAATCTCAAAAACGATGTACCTGAAATTCATTCTTACATTAAAAACATTTATTTATTGTAAGACAAACTTACTGCTGATCTAAATAGTTATATCGTCTAAACATAGATTTCTGATTAACAGTAATATGCGTAACATTACTGTTTCGGTTTAAAGGGAACTTTTAAGCGAAACTAGTGAAATTACTAAGGTAACGAGATGTTACATCTTATGTCTTAAAGCTACAACTGTAATATGTTCCTTTGTATATTATCTAAACACCACATTGTTATAGACAGATTTATCACTTACTATCAGTTGAATGTTCTCTTCGTCATAAAAAAATATTAAACTTTATAGTTTAGTATTTAAATTAATAACTACACCTGAAACATCGAGGAATGTCTAATATTTATTAATTGCATTAACTATTTAAATTAACTAAGGTTACTTACTAAGGGGATATAAGGAGTCTCTTACAACAATTCACGGGACCCAAGCCATCGACACCTTTGGCATATCATTCTAATCAACAAACGAGATTCTGGCTCCCCACCAACCTGCATTGGGCCAACGTGTAGGGATATAACCCAAATCCCTCCTTTATTTGGGGAGGCCTATGTCCAGCAGTGGACGTAAATCGGCTGATGATAATGATGATGACTGAGTAACGGTTAAAATTGTTTAATTCTCTTATCACTTTGATGGTATTACATATATGACTTACTTATTGTTTGTTTTAGTGTTGTTGCTATTTTTAGATAATTATTAAAGACTAGGTTAATCGGAATTGAAAGTTAAATAACATATATACATAAAGATGTTTTATTTTAACCTTATCTGAGGTCCGCTTGTTGTGCTACGTATTTTACCATCGTCGTAGCACAGGTCCAAGACGATGATAAAATACAGCACCGTATTATAAATGAAAAAGACCGCTACGAAAAAGGCAGTAGTTTTAGTTGTGACCTTTTTTTAAGCGACGAGACATGTAAGGCGTTCACCTGATACTAAGTGATACGCTTGCCGATACGGTGCTGGTTAAGATGGTATACACTGCGCCACATTATGCACATCGCCATGAAACGTTAGTTGTTAAGTTTCATTGCGCCAGTAATTTCTATAGTTACAGCACCCTTCAAATTGGAACACAGAAATGTTTGGAAATTACTATTTGGCGGTAGAAATAGGAGCTGCGGTTGTACCTACCTAGACGGTCTTCGGCAACGGATACCTACCACCAGTTCTTTTTAAATAACGCCTTAATACCACCGGAAATATCAGCTAATTATCTCTTCCAACAAATTCGTTGCAAAAAAAATGTCTTAAAAAAAGTTGTAAGGTTTTTTATACAGTATCTAATACGTAGAAATTTTGTATAATAAAATCGCGTTTTTCTTTCGGACCTAACGCAATAGTTAATGTCTTTACGCTTTCGTGAACTTTAGAGAAAAAATAAATAGAAAGCTATTAGAATTTTCTAGGCAATAATATCGACCCACGCACACTTGGTCTCCACCAATAAAGCAATAACCCATTCTGATTGCATTGTCGGAGTATTTGGGCCGGGAGTCCGAAGACCATACGCGGTCTAATAATAACCGACCATTTCACTTGCTCTATTCTATTTCCGTACAATTCGATTGACGAACGATACTTGCGTCATGATAGTCGGCTACAATTATACATTTCTCGTGTATTTTATTCATCTCAACCAATCGACGCCCACTGTTGGACATAGGTCTCTCTCGGACATAGGTCTTCAACAAAACACGGTCTTGTCCTATTTTTTCATTAATTTTTCTTCTTGGTAGTGTTGGGCCAAGGATTAACTATCGAACTTAGTTTTATCAATTTTAATTAATTTCCTTTCTTCGTATTTCCTTCTGTCACATTTATACTCTCTTTCTTACTTTTTCTTTCATTCTACTATTTTTTTTAAATCATTTTACGTCTTGTTACCGCTTATTGTAGCCGCGATGACCTTTTTGCAAAGTTTTATAAATGTTTCGCGGCTTTGGTCTTCACTTATCAAAGGCGATGCTACCAGTGCTAACCTTCGCCTCTAGCTCGAGCTCCACATAATTTCTTTGCGCTCCAAATATGGGACAGTCCATTAGTAGTCACATATAGACTAAGGTAGGGACTCTCCTTGAGCTTGAAACTGTATAGGTACTCTAAGAATCCCACATGTCCAGTGAACATCTGGACCAGACTCGGCTCCAACTGGACTTCTTTCAAGGGGTCTTGTACTTTTTGAGGTCAGCTTTTGTTATCGTATATCCTCTTAGTGGGAGTTTTGCCCACCCTGCGCTTTCGGTTGCGGGGTCGCTATTTCAGTACTTCCAGAAGATGTAGTAGACAATAATTATATAATAAAAAAGATTTTTAATGAGATCATCAGCCAATAGAGGTCCATTGCCAGACATGGGCTTTCCCCAATAGAAGGGGGATTTGGGTTCTCTCTTCACGCTGGCCCAATGCAGGAGGGCCAGATACTCGTTCGTTTATTAGCAGTTGGCTTGGGACCCGTGAATTGTTGTGTGGAATCTATACACCCTAGATTTTTATACTGTATTCAATTTATATCAAACGTGCTATCATTAGAAGTATGGATAGATTTGAGGCCCAGAGTGATCTAATCGAAGTAACATTTATATTTGTTGGTTTGGTATATATTCAATTAAATCTAAATATATTTCATACTAATTGATATAATTAATTACCATTAATTAGATTTTATTAGAGGTTAGGTCTCTGCGGCCGGGGACTTTCTAGGTTCTCGCACTTCTTCGCAGCTCGTGTTTCTGTCGCCAAACGGTACTGTGTCGACGTTTCCACATTCCGATTTGAAAGGCGTTGTTAGCTAGTGAAATTACTGCGGTAACGAGACTTAATACCTTATGTCTCATGGCAACGAGCGCAATGAGGTGCTGTGTGTACCATCTTAACCAGCGCCATTTTGTTATAGCCAAGCGTATCACTTACTATGAAATAAACTACCAAAAAGTATTATCTATAGAATAATAATTATATGATTATACTGTTTATATAGTAATTGATAAATACAACTTTTCCATTAATATTATTCTGTTAATAGTTATTACACGGTTGCAAATGATATAAAAGAAAATCTGCGGGTTTATTGTCAAAATTTGTTTTTAGTTATATTCGCGTATACTTATAAGTTGTAGTATAATTAGAAGTAAGTAATAATTACGTAGTAGTCATTTTGTAAGCAAAATTTAATGAGATCCTCAGAAAGGAAGATTGACTTTTTGGACATCAGACTCATAATGGGACCTTCCCTTTATACGTCCCCTTGATTAACCCTGAAGGGTTCAAACACTCTTAAATATTGGTACAAAAGATTTCACAATAGAAAAAAATGAACTAGACATAAATATAATTAGTTGATTAGAGAGCCGGAGACCGGAATTGTTTCATCTTAAATCACCTCGTGATGATGATAAGCTTTCAAACAAATACACATTTTAAACTTTAATTGGTAAGTAACCTATTTTGTAGGTTAGTAGGCAATAAATTTTGTAATTGAAGTATTGTTTTAATAGTTTTTAACAACAACAGCCATGATTTATATCAAATGGAGTACTCTATTCCATTCATCTATTAATACATCCTAATTTAAAAGATAGTATTTTAGGTTATTTACGATCTCTTATTAATTCTTTGTCTTTGTCGTGATAGTCTGGTAGTTTGAATGCCGGCCTTCCACTCCAAAGGTATGGGTTCGTATCCGGCCTGCACCAATGAATTGTTCAATTTATGTCCAGTTAGTATAACACCGACTAATATCACGTGCATTGGCGGTTAAGGGAAACATGGTGAGGAAACCTAAATATCTATGTGATAACCATCCGTGATCGGACTAGTATGTGAAATGGATAAGGCAATGGCAACATCACTTCATTATAACTGACAAGAAAGTCGTCGTGTGTTTTACTACATATGATAACCAAGAGCCTCAGTCATGAGGAAATAGACTCAGGAAAAAACTATTCTTCATCGTCGTGCACTACTAGACTTTGGGCTCGCCCTATAGAAGGGTATTTCAGCCGTCTACCAGCATGCTGGTCCAATGCGGGTTGGTAAAGAGCCAGAGCCTTATTTGTTGATTAGCACGGTGCACTACAAACAGGTAAGGTTGGCTTGGATCTTGTGAGTTGTTGTGTTACACTCTGCCTCATACATACATACACCATGTAAAATTTTAGCTCGTTGTGATTAAGAAAATTACTGTAAATATATAATAAATCTGATGTTTGACGGTATAGTATAATTTCATACCTAAAGCTAATACTTCTAGGTAATAAACCGATGTTTAATTGGTCCGTTTACGTGTTTTTAACGTTTCCAGTCGCAATAGTTATATAGTGTGGTACGACTGACGGTTTTACGAGTACGGGTCGCGGATGTAGCCGGTTAACCGACACCTAATTCTTAGAAAATTTATTTCAATAAACATGAACAGAACCCAATTTTTACCGTTTATTTAAAAGGTGATGAACAGTTGCTTGATTAGTCTTAGTCTATTCTCTTTTCATAAAACGATAGTATTAGCAGCGGTAACAGTGACGCTTGTCAGAAAATGACATAGCACCACCTTATGCCTGTCGCCTTGAGGCTTAAGAAGTTAAAC
This sequence comes from Pachliopta kotzebuea, assembly GCA_018246255.1. Classification (NCBI taxonomy): domain Eukaryota; kingdom Metazoa; phylum Arthropoda; class Insecta; order Lepidoptera; family Papilionidae; genus Pachliopta; species Pachliopta kotzebuea. The sequence continues at coordinate 3,947 of DWLS01000010.1, read as the reverse complement.
CTCCTTACGATAGTAATTTCACTAGCTACAGCACCTTTCACACTTCATCAAGGAATACAGTAACAGTACTTTATAGTGGCATAATTAGGTGATGTGATGGAACCTACCTAGCCCGTTTTAAACGATCTACCAACTTTAGTGTTGCCCAGAGAGCCGTATAAAGAATTTCACCCAGGCTTTTAAATTCGAATGAAGTAATCAACAATAGTCTCAGTTTTTTTCGGTAACAATAGTTATCATAGAGATTAGATTTATGTCAGTTATAAAAAGCTGAGTAGTACTGCTGGGAGAGACAGCTCCAAAAATGGATCGGCGTGTATATTAATGATGATAATATATGAAGCTGTAGCTAATTATTTTTATTAAATATGTGACTAGTAGAATAACATTAATATATATAGATCGCTAGATAAACCCATTTAAATTGTAGTTGAATAAAAAGTAAAGCATATAGGAGAGTTAATACAGATTTTGTATCCTTCGCAGTAACTTTACATTGTCTAATATTTATTATTGGTATTGCTATAAACAAATGTTAAATGTACTGAATCCAATGTTAATATTAACCTTGAAATAACAGGTGTAAAGGAGAATATAAACGCTTTTGTTTTCAGCAAAACCGTAGCGGCTCATACAGTGACAACAGCGAGGCAGTTAAAAGAAAGTCGTGCCAAGAAGTGGCAAGCAGAAAACATATAGTGTTATTGTCACTAATTGAGAGAAGACTTAACAATTCTTCAAATTTATGCACATTCAATTGCCAACACACAAACGTTCAGTTTAAATATTACCGCAACCTTACCCTACTTTACTGCCTCACGGTTACACTGCACGTATAATTGTATATTACTAATACATATTTATACACGAATAAATATATAATTAAACGTATAGTTTCATACTACATTAGATTATTTCCTAGTATATATACACAAAAGGCATTTTTCAAAAATCTGAAGATCTAGAATAAATTTCTTAATATTCTATTAGTCTATTGTATCAACGTAGGAGAGACTGATGCGTTTACTTAAATACTCCGTAACGAATATAACTTTTAAACCGAAAGAATTACATGGATACTCTTTTAGGTAAAATAAAGTACAAGATAAGAAGACGAGAAATCCTTAATAACAAAGTCTACAGGTCTTTCTGGTAAGGTGATATGTAAGGTCAAATTAAGCACTGTAGATCAGGGGGAAAGCAAAACAGAAAAATTTCACTGAAAATAGAACATTCGTCTTTTATATTCAAAACATGATAATTAACCACTTGGCCATTCTAGCATATTTTAATTTTATCAGGTTATATAGACCGATGAGACTACACATGCAGTAGTCTTTCAGACTTGTTTATTTTGATATCAGTAGTGGATTTACCAATGTCACTAAATTTGGTTTGCAAAAAAGTAGAGCTTTTAGGATTGTCTTACCTGCATGTAAAGTAATAAGTAATACATTTAGTATGTGTTTTTTTAAAATCAAATAAAAATAGGGAGTAGTTTGTGGTTATAGGATAAACGTATCAATTAAATCATCCCTTTATTCTTCATTGGTAAATTTAACATAACTATTATTGGTGTTTGTCGGAATTGTTCCCTTTAGCTGCTTTCTACTTGCTGAGGAGGTAGAGTAAGGTGATTATATTCTAAGTACTAATTCTCTCTTCTAAACATTTTCAAATAGATCTGAGAAAAATCTTTATGTCTAGAAACGTTATAAAATATTTTAAACTGTATTTGTATGTCTGAACATTATAAGGAAAGAGATAAAGAACATTACATAGCAGTTTTGGTAAGCGCTCGTCAAGATAAGCTGTTGATCCTCTGAATTCAAGAAGTTCATGAATTCTTTAAAGATCACGTTATAATGACTATTTAGTCACACAAACAAGGAGCCAATTCTTAAAAGTATATCGTTCAGTATATTCAAATTAGATCGTCTATTATTAGAGTACTAAAATTAAAAATATCCGATTCGTTTCTTAGTAAGAACACACTCGCTGGTTGTTGCGCGCTATGTGGAACGAGTCACGTAGTAACTGGCAATATTTACATACGTAAGAATAATATATATTAAATACAATAGGAGAATTATATACAAGCATTATTGTAGCAATATTAAGATGAATCTTATCATCAGCGTTCTGCGTTCGAGGTGCAACTAACAACCTTCCTTATGCGAAGGTTTTAATTTCGTATCCAAAGTCACATATTTAGTTAGGCGGTTATTCAAATCCTACTATATACTATTTATTACTCTACCACCACTATATTGTAAATCTGTCATCTTAACACCACTGTTGTTAAAGCTGCCAACATAAGAGTCAATGTATTGTACAAAACGTATATTAAATTTAACTAATGTTATGACTAACTCGTTAAATAAAACATAGTAATGACTAATAAGATTAGTGAAATGTAAAACATATTGAAGATACTGTAATATTTATAGTTATCTGCGACTTCTGAAGAATATGTGTATTTTATTACATCATCATTATCAGCCCATAGATGTCCACTGCTGGATATAAGCGTTCCCAATGGAGGGGCTATAGGAAGGGATATATGTAAAATGATCAACTAAAAAATTAAAGAGTCTTCAAATGATGACATATATTAATCCAAAAGTAAACACAAAACATTATTGTTTTGAAATATTATTATTATTTACATTAGAAGTGTCCTATTAAATAATATTTGTAGATATATTAGTGAAATTCTTTTAAAATGATACATATAATAATATATACAAAAAGGTCAGTAATAAATGTTTCCGTCCTGCTGTCCGTTTGATAGATCAACGACAGCTGCCTGGGCCATTTAAGATAGACAGACCTATTCGTGTAAAATCTACAATCATTACATGTAATCTGACTTTCGTTCTACTCTTAAAATCATTATATTAAGAAATATGCCGCCGGACTTTCATAATTTTTAAGACTTGAGTACCTAAACGAAGGTATAAATAAACAAACTGACTTTACTATATACAGACAAAAGTTCGTATAGTATTTTTTTCTGTAAATTATTACTATAATCATAATGTTTCTATTCTGTATTTCAATTTATATATCATAAATTTTAAATATTGCTTCGTTGAACTAATCTAACCATCATCTTAATTAACGTCAAATTGTCGCTCCAGTATCGGACATGACATGAAAGCAGTTAGCTTTGTTCTTTTAGGGTTTTACAATTGATAAAACAAATTGTTTTAATGTAATAAATACTTGCTAATTAAAACGCTATTGGTAATACAACAATGAATCTATATATAGTTTAAATTCTACACCGCCAACGATTAAAAGTAACAGTGTATCTATTATTAATAACAACTACTCATAATAAGAATTCATATTTCGTAATATGACGGCTTGGATCACAGCCATGCCGGCGGAGAGGGACAGTCGCGCTCCGCACGGGTGCGAGCGGGACAGGTGATGGTATGAAGAAAAATATTTATGCTAAGGCCTGTTGCTACGTTTCGCCTATGAATAGGCAGTCGGTTCACAGGCTGGCTATTTCTGATGTTCAGTTTGAAGGTCACTTGCCACCGGCCTGTAAAAGTTTTGTGGAGAAATTTTGAGATTCAATCACAAACTAAATTATTGACAAATATAACGAAAATTTTTTCAACTAACACATTATATATATTTACATTCATGTGTATTTATTTATACATTATATGTATATACATATGTAAAGAAAAACTTTATTAATTACTTTAATCTTCTCGCGTGTGTTCGTGGTAGACTGAAAAATAATTTTTATAGTCTATGGAAGGTGAGACCAGAGTATAACCTAGAAATGTATCTAGTTGTCATTGTCATTTCTAGATAATAATGTTTTTGTATAAAGCTAAATAATTAACGTGGTTCGAAAATGGCGGTCATTTGACACGGACGAAAATATTCTTTGATAATGTTTTTTACACGATTTACTGTACTAC